>JANGFI010001885.1:0-50909 GCA_025758705.1 Goffeauzyma gilvescens | reverse complement strand
ATTCCTAAAGTTAGCCCCCCCTCCCCACAAGCATCGTCCCCTCCCTCCACCCCCGTTCCATGCAAATCCAATCCCATGCCGACAGGGACTCTAGACGTCATCGTCATAGGCGGGGAATGAATGTATGAATGAGATGGTGAATCATCACCGCGTGGGGGTCATCGCCCACGGTCATCTAGACCAATCAAAAATGAGGGGATACGAACCAAACCCACGCGGGAGGTGCGTAAGGCCTGCCACCCTGTAGCTCATGCCCTCTCTGCTCACGATTTTCAACTTTTGCCTAGGCACCTTCCTGTAGTCAGAGGCTAGGGCTAGAGCTACTTGACTTGTTGGAGACAATTGGGTCGCTGTCGGGTCCCCTTGCATCGCCTCGCCTCGCCTCCCCCCTTTGATGAATACAGTATATATAGGCTCCACCTCACTCTTGACACTCTTGACCTCTCTACCAGTACCGCGTCTAACAGCCCAAAGCCCTTGACCACTTCATTCGCGGATAGATAGACCACACTTTATCCTTTCATAAAACCGCATCATCTCTCATCTGGGCAATTCCCTCTGCCAACAGTCGATCACTTCACTTCCGCATCATAAACGAATCCGTTATGCCCACCATCAGCGACAAAGTCGCAGGAGCCGCACAGGCGGGTGAGTTTGAATTTCCTTCTCCTTCAGCTCTCTTATTGATGTGAACATCTGGGAGATTTTCGTACTGACATCGCTTTTCGATATCATTCTCACTCGCCGTCCTTCATCCGTTTCCCTTTTTTTCTCCAGTCCTGGCCAACACTGTCGGTAACGCCAAGGAGAGGCAACTCGCCGCTGTCACCCAAGACGACAAGCCGGGAGATAACCTGACGACTTACTTCGGTACCAAGGTCGACAAGACCGACGTCTCTGTCCATGCTGGTGAACGAGGACCGACGATCATCAACGATTTCCACGCCCGAGAAAAAGTAAGCAAGTTCGATCACGAGCGAATCCCTGAACGAGTCGTTCATGCTCGAGGAGCTGCCGCACACGGTCATTTCAAGCTTCACACTCCCATTCCGGAGTTTACGAAAGCAGGTATCTTCAACGATACTTCAAAGACAACGCCGGTGTATCTGAGATTCTCGACCGTTGCTGGTTCTCGAGGATCCGCTGATTCCGTTCGAGACGTTCGAGGGTTCGCTTTGAGATTCTTCACCGATGAAGGAAACTGGGATGTCGTCGGTAACAACATTCCTATTTTCTTCATCCAAGATGGTATCCAGTTCCCCGACTTGGTCCACGCTCTGAAACCGGAACCTCACAATGAGATCCCTCAAGCCCAGACGGCCCACGACAACGCTTGGGACTGGATGAGTCTCTCTCCTCAATCATCTGCTATGCAAATGTGGTTACTTTCCGACAGGACTATCCCTCGATCTTTCCGAACTATGCCTGGCTTCGGTATTCACACTTTCCGATTCATCAACGCCGAGGGCAAATCGACGTTTGTGAAATTCCACTTCCGACCTCAAGCCGGTGTCCACTCCCTCGTTTGGGATGAGGCTCTCAAACTTGCCGGTCAGGACCCGGACTTCCATCGACGTGATTTGTTCGACGCGATCGAAGCGGGTGCGTACCCCAAGTGGGACGTCGGTGTTCAATTGGTCGCAGAGGAAGACGAGCACAAGTTTGATTTCGATCTCTTGGACGCTACAAAGATCATCCCGGAAGACGACGTTCCGGTTCGATACATTGGTGAATTCGAACTGAACAGGAACCCAACCAACTACTTTGCAGAGGTTGAACAGGTCGCTTACTGTACTCAACATATCATTCCCGGTATCGACTTCTCTGATGATCCTCTTCTCGCTCTCCGAAACTTCAGTTACTTCGATACCCAGATTTCTCGTCTCGGTGTCAACTTTGGTGATCTTCCCATCAACCAACCGGTCTGCCCATTCCGAGTGAACCACAGAGATGGTCAGGCGCAGCACAAGATCCTTTCGAATCGAACTCCTTACTTCCCGAATCGACACGAGATCAACGTACCCGCCCCGGTCACTTCCAAACCAGGAGGTGCGTACAGCAACTACCCCGCCAAGGTCGCCGGTGTCCAAGAACGTGTCCACGGCCCCAAGTTCAATGAGTACTACTCTCAGGCACAGTTGTTCCTCAACTCTCTCGAGCCCATCGAGCGAGAACACATGATCTCGGCAGCGCACTTTGAATTGGGTAAGTGTGACGAGCACGTCGTTCAACAGAACTTCATCAACAATTTGAACAAGATCGACCACACACTCGCTCTTGAGATCGCCGAAGGATTCTCAGATCTCAAGGTCCCCGAAGAGGTCAACCCGAATCACGGCAAGAAGTCGGCTTACTTGTCTCAGATCAGCGGTAAAGATCAGATCTTCACCGCTGTGGGCAGGAAGATTGGAGTGTACTGCTTGCCTGGTTTCGACTACGCCGCTGTCACTGAACTCAAGACAGCACTCACTGCCGCGGGGGTCATCGTTATGATTGTCGGTCCAACCAAGGGCCAAGTCAAGGCCTCCAACGGCTCATCGCTCGATACTCAATTCACGTTCGAGACCTGTCGATCCACTCACTTTGATGCCGTCTTTTTCGCCGGCGCTGGTGATGACTCGGACGCCTACGTCAAGAAGCTCAACACTGGTCGTGTACGACACGCAGCAATCGAGGCTTTCTTCCACCAGAAAACGGTCGTATTCCACGGAAACGCCATCGGTTGGGGTATGGACTCGTGTCTCCCTGGAGAGTTTTCCCCTGAACTCGTTCAAAAATCCAAAATCTCAGTCGAGAAGGGTGTCATCTTCGTCCCGAACGCCGGTGTTGGCGCTGAGATGGCCAAGACGGTGGTCGACGAGATGGCGAAGCACCGATGCTGGGCACGAAAGGTTGACCATATCGCCGCCTAAAGAAAGTCGCAGGTTGTTCAAAGTCCGAAAAAAGTATAGTTTGTAAAGGTGATAAACGCCAGCGCCGGAACGAAAGAAAATGCAATTGATTACCCCATGTAGTACACCTTTATGTCTTGTATCAAATCAATCGCCTCTGTCTAGCAAAGGTTCGCTGTTTGCCACAAAGACAACGATGCGCGCGGCTCCGAGGGGGATCTTTGACCCTTGCCCCAAGAGCTGACAAATGGATCCTCCCTACTGCCGAGATAGGGTTCAGGTCTGAAATTTCGGAACGAAAATGGATACACGAAGGTATGGTGGGTATGGAGTTTAAAGACCAATCGATTTGTATCGACTTGGGCCATCTACCCGTGTCCATCTCGCGCTCATCAGAAGACATCCACATCGCATATCCCCTTTACCATGTTCTTCTACCTGTCCTTCCTTCGTCCACCACCAAAGACTGCCTTCCTACGCGCAGATGGGGTCAGTATTACCCCTCAGATTGCAAATGACTTGAGGACTGAGTAAGATCCCGTTGACTGAAAACCGTTTGTCTTTTGCGCGTCATTGACTGATATACATACTTCTCCAAAATAGGCTCCTGGATGACAGACAGACAGATATATCCTACGTCTGGCAGTGTCTGAGAGGAACTTCTTCTGCCGGTGGCTCCTCAACGGCTACAAAGCACTTGACAACCTATTCTCCTCCCGCCAATACCTACCGTTCCTACACAATACCCCTTCCTCCGAACGCCAAAAGCGGAGAAGTATGGAGGATAGGACTCTTATCATCTCCAGCGAAAGGTGTCGATGGGACAATTCCTCTACAGGAAGGCCAGGTTGTGGGAGTATGGAGTGAAGGAATCGAGATCAGTTCGGGTGGTGTGGCCCCCACGTCGTCGGAAGGCAAGGCCAAAGGGCGAGGAAAACCCGTGGCAAGCAAGCAGGACAAGACGGAGAAACAATCGAGGATTACCCGAAGCTGGAAGATCACATCGCCGAACACCGTCTCGGAAAACAAACTGGGGCAAAAGAGGGATGTCGAGGGTAATGTGAGAGAGCATATCCGAACATCGTTGGATACTCTGCGAGTGGTCGAGCAGACTAGCTTCGATTTGGACAAGGTGATTCGAGTTAGTTGTTCTTTAGCGTGCCACTTTTACTGATATGGTATCTTTCCTTGGCAGAAAATCTGGGACTCTGGTCTGGCACTTTCCTCATGGCTGTTTGAAGTCTTCGAAACCAAAAGATGGAACGGTGTCCAACATATAGAAGAACTACACCATCGTCTAGGTCAACAAGAAGGGATCCCAGCAAGCTCTTCGATGGAGAAACGCATAGTAGAGATCGGTGCAGGAACAGGATTGGTCGCAATCGCTTTGGCGGCTTGCTTGCGTCGGCAGCTCTCTCGAGCGGCTGATGAGGACGTTGAAGAAGCGCACGAAGATTCATCCAAATTTGACATTCTGACTACGGATTTGCGTGAGTTTATTACTTCGACCAGTCTGCGTTTGCGGTGGTCATTCTCATCACTGACCGACGGACGTGTCCCACTCTTGCAGCTTCGGCGATCCCACTGATTGAGGAAAATATCGCACTCAACAAGCACCTATGGCTTGAACCTTCAACCTCGATCTCTGTCCGCGCCGATGTCCTCGACTGGGACGACGTCATCGACCCGGCTGTGTTGATCTCACAGCCTAACGAGGCGGATCAGAACAGCACCGACACCGACACCGACACCGGCATCGACCTTGTCATCGCGGCCGATGTCACCTACAACACGGACTCCTTCCCAATGCTCATCAAGACACTCGAGTCTCTGCTCTCACCTCGCACCGAGGCCCACCAAACGCACCCTCCTCTCTTGGTGATGGCGTACAAACAGCGAGATCTGGGCGAACGAGAGCTGTGGCCAATGTTGGAGAAGATCGGGATCAAGTTAGACAAGGTACTGGAGTTGCCCGGACATGAGGTGACGATGAAACCAGCGGCAGAAGAGGGGGAGAATCGCGAGGGCCAGATTGAAATTTGGTTCGGGAAGATGTGCAAGCGTTGATACGCTCGAACACACATTGCGTTGCGCAAGGTATCTTTACGTATTCGATTTATGCTCTATTATTCAGTCTTCGGTCATCTGTCTACTCATGCATTGGTATCATGTTGAAGAGGATCATCCATTTGTCTACCAAACTCAGACCCGCCCTTCACTGTTCATGTCTTCGGCATTTCAAAATGCTCTTAGAACTTGAACACATTCTCGTTCGTGTAACCCAATTCACCAAGCGCTCCAGTAACAGCACCTTGCTTCATTCCATCTTTACCTCCACAAATAGCCTTAACCTGTCCAGGAGGTCCACAGACGAAGAATTGGTTACCCTCTCGCTTGGGAGCATACTTCTCGAGCATCTCTTTCGAGATGTAGCCGGACTCGCCCTTCCAGAAGTATCCGGGCTTGTCGAGCGTGTAGACGACCTCGAGTCGTTCGGGGTTCTTCTTGGCGAGCTCGTCGAATTCCTTTCGGAGCACTGTTGGAAGGGAACAGAGACATCGTCGTAGGGTATTGATGGCAAGAAGGGAACAAAAATGACAGACAGAAAGAGAGTTGTGTTGTCAGCAAGTGTTTGCCCCCATGTTGCAGATTAGGCCCCGCGACTCTTAGACGTGTTCTCCTTTTTCCTTCCGGTCAAATCACTCACAGATATCCTTCTCGGTCTGGTTGGCGAAGATTAAAGTGAACTTGGTCTTGTCCCCAGGTTGCTTCATCGCATGGCTGATCATCTGGTACATCGGTGTAATACCAGATCCACCCGCGACACAAACTCCATGTTCAAACTGATTAGGCTTGTACTTGAATTTCTGAATCGGGCCCTTGAAGCTCAATGCGTCTCCCTTGTTAAGGTGTGCGATATGTTGAGACATCTTTCCGTCAGGGTAGGTCTTGACCATGAGTTTGAGTTGGCCGGGTGTATCGTTGGGCGTGATAGGAGTATACGGTCGGATCACGGGCTTGCCCTTGTCGTCTCGGAGTGCTTCGGGGTCAGACGCTTTGACGACCAAAGCAGATGCGACTTCACCACCGGCGATCATGTCGGGAGAGGGGAAAGAGAAAGTGTAGATAGATGTGTTATCGTTGTACTTCTCGACGTTCTCCAACTTGAAATCAATCCACTGATCCTTGATCAACGCGGTGAGGGTTTTGAGGTCGGCAGGCTGACCTGCAGCATGGGCCTCATCAGCGAGATTGACGCCATCTTTGACCTTCTGGGCTTTTTCTTTGGCTTCTCCAACCAGCTCATGGGCATTAGCAGATACAGCAGCACCTCCAGCCTTGATCTTATCCCTCGCGTCCTGAGCAGCATCTTCCGCTCGACCGGCAGCCTCTTTGGCATTCGCGTCAATCGCGGCTTTTGCGCTCGGGTTTCGGTCGAGGTAAACGTATCCACCGAGTCCGGCGAGACCGAGACCACCGAGGAGGATAGGCAAGTTGGAAGAGGAACCACCACCGGCAGAGGGAGAGGCGAATCCACGTCGAGTGGAGGTCGCTTGAACCTGTCGGATAGCAGATCGGGTAAGTTGGGCAGATCGGAACATTTTTGTAATAGTGTTGAGTTGTTAAAAATTGATGAAAATTGTGGAATGCAACGGAGGGAGGGCTTCAAGGAAGTATTTGTGGCCAAGGACGAGCTCGATGAAGTCCTTTATCAGTCGTTGATGGTGCACGATGCGACTTCTGGGGCAACCTGGACTGGTATCGCTCGAAGCGAAGCGAACGCCCACACCGACCCCCCCGTCCCAGAGTTTCCCCACCTGATCCCTCCCGAGTCCCCCGAGTCCTAAATCTCGATCCAAGTACGTGCCCGATTTTTTTTTTTCGGGGGGTAAGTTGGGTTTCCTCTCTTCTCACGCCCTTTGCCACGCGTGCAGGACAACACGTCATCGAAAAAAGAGACACACTAGAAATACAAGCGCTAAAGGTAATACCACGATAATGGGAAACCCCTCCGCCCTCGCCCTCGCTCGATAAATCGCAAATTGAATTGAATTAAATTAAATTAAATTAAATTCAATCAAGTTCAATTCAATTACAGTTAGATGCTCGAGGGAAATGGCACCCTCCGCGGACGATCCCAATCATCCCCCTTCCACCCTCCCTTTTTTCTTCCTCCCCCCCTTCCCGTTCCCCTACATCCGGCTGCGACCGAGTTGGAACTTCCGCGCTCGTTCCGTTACACAGTAGGAGAGAGAGGTCGAACGGACCATGACCTCGTTTGAGACGGATTTCAACCAAGGTGAAGATAGCATACTGTAGAAAGATAACCATCGTAATCTGCTTCTTGTTACAGGAATTGGAACCTTTCAATTTTAATCTTCCGCGGTCACATCCATTGTCATTCCTCACATTGTTTAAGGAATACACCTTCGGTCTCATCGTGCATACCGATAATTCGCGCCTCAAACCGAAATCGGAAGATCGAATCAGTTGAAAACGAATAGAAGGAAAAGAACAAATAAGAACAGAAGGAACCAGCCATCATGTTTGGAGCATTCAGATCATCATCATCCCGTCTAGGGGGTCTTCTTTGGTGAGTTCTTTGTTTCCATCCGTCGTGTCGCTCGCTTTTCGTTGGTTTCGTACTTGTTCGGTACCATCCTTCTTCTATCTGGTCGCGAGGGAAGAAGAGGATACCAGCAAAAAGTCATAGAACGCAACCGAAACGGATTTGCGTCCCCCAATCGCAGACACAGGAAAGAGATGGAGCTGAACATTGAGTCTGAGATTCAAGCGAACTGATCATTTATTATCAACTCCATGTCACGATAAACCCCCCTTCCCCCTTTTTTCTACACCCCGACCGTCTACCTCCCCTTGCCTCTTTCTCATCCCCTTCGCATCCCTCCGGTCTCTCTCTCTCTCTCTCTCTCTCGCTCCCGTTCAACCACCACTTCAAACCTCAAATCCTCTGAATCAAAACAGGAAATCCCCCTACCGCCTCTCCCCAACCCGAAAAACAAATCAACGTAAAAGACTTCAAGCAGTCGACAGCGTGATCGCCGCGGTCGCAGAGTCAGGCGTGGAATTGAAAGAGTTGACGAGGTGTTTGGCTTTACCAATTGAGAGTGAGATGGAGAGTCGAGGTGAGTGTCGAATGATGCAAGTTCTGGATTTTCGCGCCGAGGTCTTCCGGAGGAAAATTACGTGCTTGGGGAGGAAGATGATGCGTTTAAGGGAGAGTTAGGTATGGGGTGGGGGGTGGGGGGGGGGGTCGTGCGAGTGCTTATGAAGTAGACACGAACTACAGAGCAGGGACAACCGAGTCTAGCTCGGCACTCTGACTAAAGGCAGAGGTGATAAAATCTCTATGGCGGGACGCGTTGTGAAAATGTTCGGTGACAACCAAGACAGCAACGAACCCCAAGATTATTATCTTCTCTTTGAAGTGGATATCAGAGAAGAATCCTTGGAATATCAAGCGGGAGATGCAGGAAGTCGCTTCCGGATTTTGCGATATTTGAGTGATGGAGTCAGGCATCCCCTCCCTCAGAGACCCGTTGACTGACCCAACTCTACCGACCATCATTCAACTTGAACTTTCTCCCCCACGTCGGAACGACATCTCCTGCCAACTGCCAACCCTCATCGCAGACAAATACACCACCTTCTCGCCAACGACAAAAGGATTCCGAAAGTCCGTTCACAAGGTACCCAGATTTACCAAGCTGACACTGCGAGAAAACCCGAGAGGTTTCTAGACAACCAAACCGGTGGAGAAATCGACCTATTTCATCTTCGCCATACAGTTTGGAGATCCAGTCTCCTTTACGGAATTGTACCATATCACTTTGCTCTTTTTTACCATCTGGGAGAGGAGAGCTTCATGTTGTCACGACGCGTAAAGACTGCTTTTTAGCATACCATATACACCATCAAACATTCACATTAGACCACATCCATCCATCGTATATCCCCCCAGTTCAGATATCACTGCCTCCGCAGTCTCTCTAATCAACCCGGGCTTAATCATCCAGCCAGGCTTCGAAGTCTTCCATTCCATCTCCTCCGAACAGGTCGATCTGCATTCCATCTCTGAGTTCGAGGGTCAGGTCGACTTTCGTTCGGTCCTTGTTCGGCTGTAACGGCTTCTGCTTCTGCTTTTGAGTGACCAGGGAGGTCATCTTAAGCGAAGGGGGCTCGCCGTGGTACGAAGTCGAAATCGACCTACGGAAGCTCTCTTCGAGGTCGGAATCAAGCTCGTCTTTCCATTCGCCTTCGCGGGGCTGCTCTTCCATCTCGATATCGACTTCTGAGTCAGCCCCATTTTCGGAGACTACCTCGCCGGCCATCACCTCCGGCGTAAAGACATCCTCGTAAGCATCCCATGTCGGGACACGATCCCAGTCCTCGTCATCCTCGGTTCCAGAGGTAAGAGGGTGGTGTCGGTCGGGAGGAATGATCGTCTTTCCGTTTGGAGCATCAGGGATCGCTCTGGTACCCATCTTGTGGATGATAGGTGTCGCTGGAGGCAGACTTCCTCGCATTGCTTGACCGTCTTCGTCGGTCGGTAGGAGAGACGAATCGGCGACGACGACACTCTCAATGTCCCCGGCTGCCTGGATGCCATCAGCCATCATCGCTTCCGAAGGACTCGAGCCGCCCGAGAGCGTGCTAGCGTGTGGATCCGCTGCGATCCGATGATGCTTGTTGAACACAGGACTGGAGGGAAAGCTTGTTGACCGTATCCTGACATACCGACGCATACTATAGGTGCCCGGGCTGCGACTCCCATATGGATTCTGTTCATGGAATGCGAGTGGCTAACTGGAAATTCAATGGAAGCGGTGTGCTGGCTGCCCGCAGAAGAGTTTGGATGGGCGAGAATACCACCTTGATCCGTGTGATACTGATGATGAGACTGTTTAGGTGCCATCGGGGTAGCGACGACTCACGTAAGTCTTGGAGATCCAGATTCTTCATCACCCTCTGTGAATGGAACTGTTCGGCGAGTCGAGAGTTGAACGGTTTAGACTTGCGCAAGGCTTCTTGGATTCGACCGTCGGTGTTGGCTTGCGAGTCAAAATCAAACAGCGGTGGAGTTTGAAGCTTATCAGGGGCGGCGGATACTTGATTCGTTGTTCCCCAGAAATCAAGGTGAGTTTCCGGCTCTGCCCCAATGTCCATTTCGACACATCTGGCTTGATTCGAGACGCCGTCAACCACGTTTTGCGCTCTCTGGCTGGTTGGAGCCGATCTCGGGTGCTGTTGGCTCGACGTCGAAGCCTCCTTTTCCACGCTGACGCCCTCGACAACCATTCGCTCTGCGCCATCATTGGACATCTCGTCCGTATAACTGTCTTCAGCTCCACCGTGATCACCTTGCTCGATGTGCATCTCTTCCTCCACGTTCTGTCCCGCTGCATCGTCAGCCATCGGAGTTTCGGGTCGACTCGACTGTTCTTCGTATGCCGAAGAGGGAGGCCCGGAGACTAGAGCGGGTTCCTCATCGTGAGTTCCACCAGATCTGAGAGCAGAGTGTTTCTGGGAGTCGGCCGGGATTGCGTTTGGGACATGAGCGAGGGAATCTTGCGATAAGATTGGGGAGCTTGAGCGCCCCATCAGTGCCTGTGGGGACAGAACCTGGTCGGAAATGTGGTCGGGCGCTGATGCTTTTGGTATGAGATGGTATCAGTTTACAGCTATACTTCAAGAACAGCCATCTCTTACAATCTTGGCTATCCACGGTCGATCTCGTTCCTCCAGGCTTTACCGCATCGGCTGGGTTTAATGCCGACGGTCCCGCCAAACTCTCATCGACATCGATGCCTGTAGCAAACAATTTCAGATCCAGGTGTAACAAGATCAAGTCTCGGAGCTCACCTGGTTCCAATCTGCTACGAGTAGCTCTCGATCGGGTAAGGGGCCGTATCAAAGCAGCAAAACCAACTTCGTCATCCGAACAATTGCTGACATGGGGATCCTGTAGATCCGAGAAATCAAGTTCCTTGACGATGTAGTTCTTGCGTTGTCGGCGAGGGCGCGGAAGATTCTTCCATTTCTGTGGTTGCACTTCGGATTCGACTCCAGCACCCTGTGCTGCACCCTTTTCGGAATGAATCCTACCCGGTTCAGATCTTGGCCTATCGGTATCAGTCGCTTCAGCATCCGTTGACGTCACCCTGATTCTCCGTTTGGGTTTTGGTCTATTCTCATCCTCGTGCGAAATCCCGTTTTCGGAGGACAGTAGGTTCTTTCTCTTCCTCGGCCTCGGCCTGGCATTCTCATCTTCGTTTTCGTCCGGAATCTCGCTCTCGATGCTCGCGGTTAGTCGTTTCTCACACCACATAGAATGTGAGTCGGTCGTATGCAAAGCCATACCCTCCTTCTGCTGCACCAACGGCAACTGTTGGCTCTTCGAAATTTTCTTTGTCTTCGGGGGCTTTTTAGACCCTTCACCGCAGCATGAGTGGTTGCAGGGACGACTGCAGCTGTGACCACATTTGTAGTTGCCGTTAGGTAGTCGGATCAGAACATCTGTTGAGCCTTGAGTCGTTCCTTTAAGAACAACTGGTGGTTGTATTGATCCAGAGTCGGCGAAAGTCGGCTCCTTGATGCTTGTTTGTCTAACGGTCGCGGTTTCGACAAGCGTATCCTCTTCTAGCGCCAGATCCTCCTGGCCGCCTACCTCAACTTCAGCTCGGTCTTCATCTTCTTCACCTGGTCTTGTATCGATAGCAGGACCAAAAGCCACAACAGGCAGTTCCGGTCGGGTTTCTTTGAAGGCGGAGCATCCAGAAAGCTGGTCCACTCCAACAATCACTTGCAGCTTTTGATTGGGACGGGTGAAAGTCGCGGTGACGACCACTTTCCGATTACTTTCGAGAGCGAATTGCTTGGCAGGAATTCGGCAATACTTGACGAGCGTCCCATCGCTCATTACAGCTAACAGGGAGATGTTTCTTTCGAACTCCTTGCTCTTCTTCTTTTTCGGATCTTTTATGTCACCCTCGCAAAGAATTTGCACAGAGTACGAGATTTCCGCAGGCGGTATCATGCTGTCAGATACCTCCGTCAGCTGTTCCAGCTCGAGGCGAAATTGGGGGTACATTTTTGCTCGATCGACTACCCTGTTCCCAAAGCCGATTGCCCTGTTGAGAAGCATTTCCACTCGACGAGGATCCGTTTGCGCCAGCGCTCGAAAGGTATTAATGCCATTCGCACCTAGGACTTTGATCGATTTCGCACCGATGTCATCTATCTGACGGAAAACAGTCGATGAGTTCTCCCAGGCCTTTCCGTTGATACATCTCAGAAGTTCCAGTGCTGCCTTGAGGCTTCCACCGTCCTCTTTTTCGATAGCCACTTTCACGATTGCCTTAGAGATCCTGGGAGCAATCTTCCAAATGCGCAAGAGTTCGAATGTCGGATTCGAATTCTCGGTGCTCTCTTTGTAATGATCGAGTGAGATATTTCCGAGACAAATTTGTATGAGCAAGAAAACTTTGTCCGCGGACGTAGAAGGCTTATGACCAAGTGGATAGCGAAGCTCTTCACTCTGATTCAGCTTGGTGTATATCGCCTTCTCCCCCATCCGCACCTTGACATCTTGGAATTCGGTTGCGTTCGACAACACCTCCAGCAAAGCTCGAAAGGTTGAATTAAGCTCCATGCTCATGATGAGTTGCATCGTGCCAAAGCTGATGCAGTCGTCGCTCATAATCTTGCCGTAGGCAGTCGCCAGTATTGGGGCGGTGTTTGGATCTTCATCAAACTCCGGATCTGTAGGGCTCGTCGACACCAAATTTGCCTCTTCGAGCTTGTTGACCGCAACTCTTATCAGGTCATCCAAAGCTTTCTGCCAGTGAATGGCAATGTTACCGGTGTGACCAAGAGCTGCAGCATAGTGCTTAGGGTTCCGCTGAATTCGCACGTAAAGAAAAGTGCTTCGGATCCATTCTTGCCCAGTCTCGATATCTTTGATGGTGCCAAGACCGATCTCAGAATTGATGTGCTCGGTCAAATTCTCATGAAGGCAGCTTTCGATGACCGTCTTAGATCCCAGGAGGTCCTTGTATTTCTGGTCTTGGTCCTTGGTGCAGAGGATGACCGCGGTACCGCTATTGTCGAATTGAGGTCTTCCTGCCCGACCTAGCATTTGTTGAATGTCAAGGTCGGGGTACTCGGCTTGGCGGGTCCCGTCCCAGAGAAAGGTACCAGCAATCACCACGGTATGGGCAGGTAGATTGACGCCGACAGCGAGTGTTGAGGTACAAAAGATCGCCTTGAGCTGGTCATTCTTGAAGGCCTCTTCGATAGTTCGACGATCTTGGTAATCGATTCCCGCGTGATGTACTGCCAAGCCAGCCTCGGCCCAAGCGGACAGCTTTTTGTCTCTGAAGTGGACTCCTTGGCTGCAGGCGACAAGCGTTGGTGAGTGCAAGAACGGTTAAGATACAAAATGAAGACTCACCTCGTACCCAATTGCCACGGCAACCGCGACCGATGGAACTTGGCATCTTTGTAGCTCTTCATGATTGCGTCCGCAAGTCTTCCACAGTCTACGGCAGAATCAGCTCTGCCGTCAAAAAAAACATGATTTAAGCGACACTCACCTTTCCGAGTAGGGCAGAAAACAAGAACGGGCTTGTTTGCGCAATGCTTGACGAGAATCGCGAACAGCTCGTTTTGGATTCTGGGCGTCATTCCCCACGAACTCTTCACCGGATACGAATACACGAATCGGTCCAGCTTCGTGGGACGAAAGTCTTCGCCAAACTGCCATGTCGCGAGACACCTTATTAGCCAAGACCAGCGATGTCGCAAAGAAATGGGTAAATCCGCACCCGAAGGACTCTTGCCATAGGTAGCTCCAACACGCTATCCGCCTCTGAGGACTTGTACCGGTCAGAGGATCCCCCAGCTTCGTAAATCGAGCTCGATGAACACGTTTTGGGACGAAACCAACGCGCGATATCGTTAACGTTCGGTATCTGCGAAGGTGAGAACGATGTCATTGCATATCCTGACAATGGCTTGACGCGACACTCACTGTCGCACTCAACGCCACCAGCCGAATAGGCGCGTCTTTGTCCCGCGTCCGCAATCGCGCCACCACAGCCTCCAGGACGGATCCTCGGGATTCGTGGAGGATGTGCACCTAAGCAAGACACGTCAAGGTTCAGCGCCGACTGCGGCAGTGAATGAATAGAATGATGATCTCACCTCATCGATCATCACCAAACCTAATCGAGAGAGTAGTTTCTGGTTCTGACTGGCTCGTCGAGTGACACTATCCCATTTCTCCGGCTTGGTCCGCAAGATTAAGGTCATATCTTCTGATAGATCGCACGGAGCATAGACTCACTGTCGTAATGATGATGTCAGCCATCCTTGCCTCGGACAGGAAGTCCTTCGTGACCGCCGTATCTCCTGTGAACTCCATGCAGTTCAGACCGATCGGCTGAAACTTTTCGGACCAGTCACGCTGTCGCTCGGTACATAGGGCCTGCGTATTGAGAAGCGGAATTAGCTGGGGAGGTAAAAGATCTGCGCAAGAAGGGAATCGTTTACCTACCTTGGTGGGAGAGATGTAGACACTCAATTCTCGGATTGCGGCTTCATGTCCCTGACCGACCATGTTTTGAGTCTTTTTCGCCAAGCGCAAAATGGCAAGCTCGAAGATGACAGTTTTACCTGATGCGGTCGGGGCTACAAATCAAACGGCTTAGCAGAATGAATGTTGTTGACAAGGTCGCGGAGCACCTACAGGAGACGACGAAATTATCATCGGACTCAAAAGACTGTTTTCAAGAAGAAGGTGTCAGTATCATTCCCTCGTTGCACAGAATGCTGACGACTCACTGCTTCAAAACACTTGCTCTGGACGGCATTGAAGTAATCGAAGGGGAATACCCTTCGATACATATCGGCTGGGAAAAAATTGGGGGAATATCAGTGACACCTTGATTGACGACAGAGCTTCGCACTCACGTAGCACGCTAGTGGGAATCAAATCGACCCCCATGGATTTTTTGTTGATCACCTTCTGCTGCACTGGCTGTGTTGGGCTCGAACTCCGTTGCTGTCGAGCGACGCCTTGAGAAGCGCCTTCATGCTCAGTGTACGGATCAGACACGAGATCCAAGACTAAGCGTTTCCACTACTGCCAGGCGAAAGGGGTTAAAGAGCTCACCTTGAAATTTGCGAGACTGGTACGTCCCCTCCATCTCATCATGACGGTCACGTCGACTTTGGTTCTCCCCAAAGACATCTTCTCCTTCCCAATGTTCGAAATCGTTCACGTGCTGTGGTCGCGCCTGAAAGCGAAGTAGATAGGGGTCCGCATGATGGGAGGCGACTTGAGTGACAGGTTCTTGTACCTGCGAAAGACGGTACGGATGGTGCGAGGCTGATGCGGGATAAAATTGTTGATGTTGTCTCCAGAAAGGGTCTGGAGAGCCTGACAATTCAGCGAGAGGGATATTTGGAACTTGAGGGAGATAGGATACAGGCACGGTGGCTGGGATGAGAAGAACCCCCTCCCCCCCATTAGCGAGAGGAATTAGTGGGCATTTCCTTCTGAGCACTTGGTGCAAAACTATCCAGCAGGTACACTATGCTCACTTCGGTATACCCTGTTACCTCCGGTGCTCCGAATCGATCCGGGTAAAACATCTTGGATTGCGTTTACTGTGTTGAACCTTTCATACTGATCCTCAATGTCGTGCCTTTCCGGTAGCTGCGCCTCGCGGCGAAAGTCGTGGGAGCTGGCAACGTACGGTACCTGATCCTCGCAGTCGCGTTGTCCTTCATTGCATCTTCCTCTTCCAGCTGATCGGGGTGCGAATCGACCTTCGTTGGCGGTATCTTCCATCACAGATTCGATTTCGCCGAGTAGATTTTCGGTAGCATCCGATGATGCGTGAGCTTGATAAGGAGGTGAAGGATTGAAGTAGTCGGACATTTTGATGTATGTCGGCTATGTGTTTGTATACAGGAACCGGTGGGACGGATTTCGGGGGTTGTGTCTAGGGAGTCATGGTGAGGTGATATCTGAATCGAATGATGTTCGTTGTTATCTAGGTTGACGAGATTGTGCTGACTGATCCCCCACATAAAAAGATGCTGTCCTTGATGGGGTGTATACCAGTGTCCTGCTCCGGGATGGCTTGAATGATCACTCGATCTATCAGATGATGCCAGGGAATGACTGATCTGATTCATCTGGTTGCGTTGGTGTTAAATTGCCATCAGAGCATCGAGGGTATAGGGAACGTCGTTGCAACTTGACAATTGTACCTCTCCAGTCCTGTAGCCCTCAGCCTCCCCTCTGCCCTCTGTCCCCTTTTCGCGACGGTGGCGGGGATCGGCGGCGGTCGCGCTGTTCTGGAAGAAGCACGCGTCGCGACGAAATAGGGATCGGCTGATTCATCTTCTAGCGCGACGGACGCCGGTCAGTGGGTCATAGTAAATAGAATGAGGTCATGGTCATATCGATAAGCACAAAAAAGTAAAAACAAGAATAATACAAATGGTCGTCATATCTCCAGATGGTTTGATTAAAACCGGAAGTCAGAGGAAAAAAGCCTGGGATGAAGTCGCGCTCAAAGTTAATCCTCCATCTCTGCGTCAACATCCACTTTCACTTCTTTTTCCCCCTCGTCCACATCCATAGCATTTGCGTTAGAGTCAGCCACGGACTCGGAGTCGTAGCCTTTGGCCGAAGCAGCATCGCTCTGGGAGATAAGTTCTCTCTGGGCGAGCTTGTTGGCCTTGGTCGCCTTTTTCTTGCCAGCTTCTGTGCTGACTGAAACCGGAGAGTCCCCACGCAACGAAGCGGCTGGCGAACCACCGATCACGCTCGAGACCTCGGTCTGGCCCTCGAAAGCTGATACCTCCTTCTGCAATGGTGATCCTACGATACCGCTCGCCATTGAGCCTCCTCGATACGTATCCTTGAAAGTGTGTCGCTTCGGCTTGTTCTTGACGCCCGGCTTGCGACCTCTTGGGTCTCGAGGTTTGGCAGCAGCGGAAGCAGCAGCAGCGGCGGCGAGGCTAACAGGGGATTGAATCTGAGGTCGCCCCACTTCGGCGGTATAGGCACTTAGTTCGAGGATGGCAGGGGAAGGAGCAGCAGTAGAGGTGCCTTGGTTTTCCATGGTCGGGAGTTCACCAAGACTCATCTGTCCTGCTTGAAGGTTTGCGATTGCCTCTTGCTGCTTCTCCACGAGGTAATTGTGCCATGGAGATTCGCTGCCTGCAAATTATAAAGGAAAGTCTTTCGTCAGTATTGTTTTTTGGTTTGTTTCAGGCTAAGTAATAAGGGCGAGGGAGGAGTAGAAGACAGATGCTCACTTCCAATCCAACTCTTCAGCTCTAGTCTAGCTCCTGCTACTCCTAGAATTGCCCTCCTACCCAAGCTCCACTTCCTCGGTGGTGGACCGGTCTCCAACGGTTTAGCAGCCGGTTTGACGCTCGCTCCCTTCTTATAATTCCTTGCCTCGATTTCTTCGTTCTCCCTCATTCGTTCTCTCTCCTCTGCTTTGCTTGGAACCTGGGGAATCTTGAAGATCGGGATCGCTTTGCCGGGAATATGATTCTGATAGACTAGATGGCCGAGCACGGCTGGATCGGCCGGAGCACTGAGGTCCACCTTGACGCCAATAGGAATGAACAGAGATTTACGACTCGGTGCTTGAGGAAGTCGTGGGGCGTTCGGAGGTGGGGGAAGCGCACCCTTGCCTGTCATCACATTCTCATTTGGATCCACTTCAGATTGACGAGCGTCCATGCTCTCTTCATCTGAACCATCACCTAGACGAGACGCATGTGTCGAAATTCTTCCTTTCTTGCTTTTTCGTCCGTCCTCCTTGACGGACCCTTCGACATCACTCGAGAACACGTTAGCCTCACTCAAACGATGTTTAGCCATGCTAGGCCTCTTGCATTCATCCGGTCGTAGTGGCGACGACCCGGCCAGTGCGGGGGCAAGCGACGACCCAGGATCGGTAGCCAAATCTCCACCCGGTAGCATGGGGAAACCAGGCCGGGCCATTCCCTTCTTCAATCCTTTCCTCCAATTCTTTCCTGGACCCGGTTCTCCCGGTTTCCTCTTATACGCCGGCTTCTTGGGCGCACCACTCGCATCTGAGACTCTCTTCTTCGTCTTAACGACCGCTCCCGGTACGACACCGTCGCCGGTTCCACCGAATCCGTCATGACCTTCCGAGGCTGCCCAATCTGGCAAACCATTGGTCGAACTCTCAGGCGAGTTCTCGAGTGACCGATCGTGATCCTTTGCCCGCACTCGGATTTGCGCAAGTTCCTCGGCTTCCTTCTCCGCCTTGAGAGCCTTCTTTGATTTGATCTTCTTGGTCTGGACGGTCGAAGCGGGATTATCTGATCCGACGGATGATTGTCGCCGTTTCCTTCCTGTTGATTTACCCTTATCAGAAGCCGTGGCTGTCGTCGGCACGAGATATCGATTGCTCATATCGTTCTCTGAGATCATCATATGTGGTTGTGATTGAGAGTAAGATGGTTCACCCTGAGGAGGAGAAGGTGTGAAATCGGGATGGGCTCGGGCTCGCGAAGAGGGCTCATCAGACTCAGAGGATGAAGGAGCTGGTGGAAGGTACTTTGGCTTTTTTCTTCCGATCTTGCTGGATCGACTGGAGTCTGTCATTTTTGATTTCTTCACTGAACCTGTGGCTGAAGTCGACTCTGTTGGCCCGTCGTGCCTGTCATCAGGCTCAAGTTCGGAACCTCTAGGCATGAACGGCCTTGACTTCTTCTTTGATCCGGCAGAAGGTAACTTTTCTGCCTCGTCAGTTTGTGAAGCGACGTCCTGAGCCTCGTTATCGTCGTAGTAGGCTGCAGAAAGTCCTAATGACTTTTTTCGCTTTGATACTGATTCTTTCTTGCCTGGGCCTCGCCTGCGCTTTTCTTCAGAACCAGTCCCAGTGCCGGTACTTGCAACGGGTTCAATACCACTCCCGTTCGGTCTCGTCAACTTGAGTTTCAGACTCTTGGGTTTACTCGGAGCTGGTTCAGCAGGCGGCGGCGTGCCAAGAAGGTCATCAAGTTCATCGTCGATATCATTGTCATCGTCGACCTCGACATCGGAATAGTCGAAGTTGATTGGTTCCGCCTGTTGACGGATTCCTTTGGGCATGATGGAAGGGTTGATGAATCGGAGAAGGAGGAAGAGGCTAGTCAGGAAGGGGGTCGAACAGGAAGAAAAGTATGGTTCTTCGGTGTGCCAATCGCCAGGGTTTGGGAAGGCCGCGTCTATACGAACAAGGGAAAGGACAGACAGAGCCCCGATATTGTGACTATTTTTGATCTGGTTTGATGGTAGCCGGTTGGTAGTTGAGAAGTTCTCGCTAGTCGTTCCTTTTTCGAATGCGAATGCGGGTTTGTTATGCCGCGTGTACGTTAAAATCCTTTCTTCGCCGGATATGTCGTACCTTAGATCACACCACAGCCCGAGAACGTGGAGAGAAAAATCTTTCACTTCCTTGTTGAGCAATCATTAATCATCTGATCGGGAGTAATGAATCGAATTATCTATCGAACCAATGGTTCAGATCAAATGAGTTGGTTGGAAAGGCCTGATCACATGCTAATTAGCAGATGAAGAGTGCCCTGCGTGAAGTTGCCAAGCACGATGATGATGGTAGTTCGGGGGTTCTGGTCAATCGTAGCCTATACGGGAGATCGACCTCGGGACCAAGAGAAGCAGGAAGAAAGAAGAGAAAAACAGAAGAGGAAACGAGGAAAGGAGGAGGAGGGCAAAGCGGGGGAGATTGACCGCGCCGCGTCTTTCAAGGCGTCAGCCTCTGCTCCTCCCGCGCCTTCCTCTCTTCTTCCTTGGCCCCCCGCCCCCCCCCCCCCCCCCCCCAAATTCGCTTCTGCTGCTCGGCCGCCTAAGATGGGAAGGGAGGCACTCAAAGGGGGGAAGAAGAGTTACGTTCCATTATCCCGTCATCGTCACCACCTTCAGAACAAGAGGGTTCGTGTTTGGAGACCTCGTTTTTTCTTTCCTTCTTTTTTTTCTCTCTTTGTCCCTTCCACCTTATAACTGTACCCAATTTATCATTCACAGTTCAAATTCAGATGACATAAAATACACCTACCAGCCTGATAGGAAAAACATTTCAGCAACTCTCTGGCATGATACCTCGAAACCATCCAAGACCGTCTGCCAGCTCCAATATCCTCACACAATGTCCCTCACCGAGCTCTCTCTCTCACTCCAGGACATCCAACAGTCATACGAGGATTATCAGAATGCTCATCCTTGGGTGAAAGGACGACTTGGAAGAAACGATGGTGGAGAAGATGAATTTGGGAAGAGCTCGGAGGAAGAGGATGATGAGGAGGGATGGGAGGCAGATGTCGAGAATGATGCTCGTGTGGGAGAATATCTGGATGACGTTTTTGGGGATGTATCTTGGGAACGGCTGAGAGTGTTCGAGGGTGAATCTACCTCTATACCAGTTGTGCCTGCGGATCCCGATCACACTGACGACGTCAACATCGATCGTGCTGCCGAACACGCCCCCACCACCGATCAAGAAACACAAGAACCGCACACAAAATCGATTCTGGACAGTGAACGAAGACGATTTGAGAAATCTCGTGTGAGAGACACGGATGCTCTGAACACGCTCTCGGATTCTATCACCGTTCTGAGAAGTGAGATCATGTCCTCGATTGAAGAGGGATTATCGAATCCGGCAGGGAAGTGGAGTCTGCAGAGATGGGAGATTATGGATCAGATGGGAGGACTGAGGGCGATGATTTATGCCGATGTCGATGTGGAAGAAGAAGAGGGAGGAGCAAGAGGAGATAGAAATTTGGATTCAGAATCAGAGATCCGTGCTCAGGCGGACACAAGTGAATCTGCGACTCGAAGAAAGGACAAGAACATGTACATTGAGCTGGAGAAGGCCCAGACAAGGTTACGAGCTTTGAAGAACAGCAGACAGTGGTCAGACGTTTTAGAGAGGGTAATTGGATTGAGGTGAGATATCTCGACTGTCTTTGCCTCGGCTGTCGAAAGGGTCAAGTATTGATCTAGTCCTCTTCATCATTCCCTGTTTCCTTTCATCTCACACAGCCACGACACAATATCGGCTCTTTCCTCCTCTCCACCTCTGACAGCTCTCCCAATCTATCACAAACTCCACACTTTCGTCTCTGATCTCGAAGTACACCTCCCTCCCTCGATGACTCTGGTAAGTCTTGCTCAGGACGTCCGTCGAGAAACGTGGTCGATCCTCAAGGGCAAAATGGTCGACAACCTGCTCGGAGCTGTGGAAACCATCTCTTGGCCCAAGAGTGTAGACTACCCGTCTGTTCCTCTCGACTCCAGAAAGAAATTCGAACACTCGTTTCGAGATCTTTTAAAACTCCAATCCGAGGCCGAAACGTTGTGGTCAACAAGCAGTGAAGAACAAAGTGAAGAAGAATTGGATCACCTTTACGCGTTCGAAGCGCTCGTCCGACCTGTCAGCTTACGGTTCCGATATCATTTCCAAACCGATCGCCCTACAAACAGACTTGATAAACCCGAATGGGCATTTACCAATATCCTTGACTTGCTTTTTGATCAAAAAGCTTTCATCGAGGATTACCTCCAGCCATTGTTGAACTTGTCTGGATTCTCGCACGTAGACGCCAAGAGTGAACTCGTCTCACAGCTACTACGACTTCCACTCGATCTCTTGCGCGGCCGAATGCCCTACCTGCTGGATCATCCACCTCTACTTGCACATACAATCTATCAGACCGTCGTCTTCGATGATGCGGTCCGTCAGTCCGATTTCGATATCAGCAAGACATATGCTCGAGCTGTTCGTAATGGTGCTCCACGTTTGACGGAGGATAACACAGAATGGCTCGGAGTGACAGATGAATTGTTAATGGAAGAAGATTGGTATGAAAGATGGCTGAAAGCCGAGAAAGGGTTCACCGACGAACAGTATAGTGAGATCGTTTCCTCGCCCGAGGCATGGATCCTTGTTGACGCTGCCGAAGGGTTGGGTCTAGAACCCGAGGATAAGAGGACAGATAGGGCTGCGTACAAGCCGACAAGGGGTGCTAGGCAGGTGAAGGCATTGGTGGAGCAGGTGACAGGTGAGACAGATAGAAAGCGGACCACCACACAATTCAAATGTAATCCGTTTGAGTGGCCTATGCAGTAAACACTGACAATCCTTCTCGCCAACTTTCTGCCATTCGTAGATCGATACTCAAACCTCCCATCTTTGCGCTACAAATATCCTTTCCTTTGCACCATCCAAATCCCTCTTCTCCTCTCCTTCCACTCTCGAATCGCCTCCTCCCTCGATGCCTTTGAGACTCTATCATCTGCCTTCTTGCGAGTCGTGCCTGGCGCACCAGGACCTCAAGGAATAATGCTCGACCAAAAGGCAATGACCAGTGGTGTGACGGGCCTGGAAAGATTGACTCGAGCTTGGATCAGTGCAGCATGGATCCGGGACTCGATGCAGAGTTGGGACGACGAGCCGATGTACTTGGAGCTCTACAATGCAATAATCGACAGTCCAGATTACCGGCATTATGCTACCCGGGACGAAGTCATCGGGTCCCATGCCAAGCCAGGAAGCACAGGCTCGATTTTTGAGATCATGTTGGGGAAATACCGACCGCTGGTCGCTCGGGCAGAAGACATGATCGTCAAGCATGTCACCTCTGAGGTCGAACGAGAACTCAAACAACATCTGACCCGTCGATGGGATGCAGATCCTACCTCTGTCAGCGAGGATACGACGCTCGCTCCAGACGCAAGCTTGCTTGTTCCTGTCACCACTCTTTCTTCTCAACTAGCTCATCTCAACGAACATTTCCCAACGCACACTGTAAACCAGATCTATCGAGAGATCATCTCTCACCTCTCAAACCACATCCAACAACGAGTCGTTTTCTCCGGCTGGTCCAAGTTCACCGAATCGGGTGGAAAGAATTTTGCCGCAGAGATAGATGTGTGGGTGGAGGCTTGTTCTCTCGGTGGGATGAAACGACCGGAAGGTCCATGGAGGAAACTGAGGGAGATGGCCAAGATCCTTGCATTGCCTACTGAGCCAAGAGAGGGTGATGACCGTCTCGCTTTCTCACAAGCGATGGCACTTGCTCTCGGAGGAGGAATCGACAAACTGAGGGATGCCTTGGATCTATCAGAGTTGGATGCACAGGCAATACAGAGTGTTGTGCGACGCCGAGTTGAATGCAGGCGGTAGACGAACAGCGATGCGGAGGATCGTTGCCTTTCTAAACTCGTAATGACCTCAAATCGTCACACATCTTGCTACCCGTTTGGGACTCGAACAAGATATTGTAGCTGGTCACGAAGATGCGACTGGAGAATTCCAAAATTTAATGATCACAATAGCCATATTACAAAACACAACATCTGAACTTGAAAAAGAAACCCCAGGAACGCACATCACCAGCAATCGATGCAAAAACATGCCCACTCTCTTTTACATCTCCTCCCCATCCACCCTGAACACCTTTTCGATCGCTCTTGGTCCCGAAAGGTACTTGTATCCATTAGTGTGGAACACCTTGCTTCTCAAGAACGAGGACACGTCGTAAATCTCCATCTCTTTAGCTCTTGTTTCGAGTTGACTGAGCTGGACCGAAACCTTGTCAGGTTCCTGACCACGTTGAGCGATCGTGAGCTGAACTTTCTCCTTGATGATCTGACCGAGGAGGAAAGCGAGTAATTCCTCGTTATCTGTCGCCTTGTGGACGTATTTCCTGAATCCTCGCTCGAGAGTTTTCTTAATTGAGATCTTTTGCGCATTCACAAAGGAACCGACTGTGACTTGGATAGCGAGGTCGATATCGTCCGCTCTGACGTATTCTCGGAGGTTCATCTTCGCGGACGCTTCAGCCATTCGGATCATAGATTCGAGATGACGAACGGTGATGGGGAAAGACCCGGTGGCTAGTGATTCTCGTCGCAAGTCAGCATACAATCGAGCGAGTTTCTCCTGATCGAGTTGCTGTAATTTCGGCTTGACCATCTCTTTTGCGTACATGATGTATTTCTTGAGGACATCTTGCGGGATGATATCGGCATCCAAGACATTGGAAACATTGACCTCATCCACGCTAGGGTCGAAGGAGGGATGTGATCGCAAGTGTGAACCAACGACGAATTTGGCGAGAAGTTCGTCCTGTACCGGATCGACGGCGTCTTTGACGACACAGAGCACGTCGAATCGAGACAAGATGGGTTCTGTGAGATCGACGTTCTGTTGAAACGGGATCGTAGGGTTATACCTGCCTCTAATCGGATTAGCAGCGGCGACGATCGCACACCGCGCTTGAAGGGTGGTGACGATTCCGGCTTTGGAGATCGAGATAGATTGTTGTTCCATAGCTTCGTGAATTGACGTTCGATCCGCATCATTCATCTTGTCAAACTCGTCAATAAGACAAACACCCTTATCCGCCAGCACGAGCGCACCACCTTCCAGCGTCCACTCTCGGGTCACCGGGTCTTTTCGTACACTCGCCGTCAAACCAACAGCGGACGCACCCTGACCGGTAGTGAAGACAGCCCTGTGAGCCGTTTTCTCGACATACTTCAAGAACTGAGATTTAGCCGTTCCTGGGTCTCCCAGGAGTAGAATATTGATATCACCACGAATTCGGTGCTTTCGGTTAATATCCTTGGGAACACCTGAGAAAAGACTGAGTGCGATAGCGGTCTTGATATCGTCGTGACCGTAGATGGACGGCGCGATTGACTTGATGATCCGCTTCGATATCCTATCATCTTTCGCCATGTTTCGGATCATCCTTTCGTCTTCTTCCGTCAACCGGAACGCAGCAAACAGATCTTCTTTCTTGTTGATGTGATTCGCCTCGATGACGGTCGAGAAGACGGGGAAACCGTTCTTGGTGTTGAGGGAGATATCAAAGTTGTTTCGATAGATACCAGTCACTTCGACTTCTTCACCTGGTTTAGCGACGTCGATCAAATCCCACAGGAGGATGACCTCTCTGTGTCGCGGAAGACGACCGGCAGGGACGGATCCTGGAGATTCTTGTAATGTCATCTTTTGGTAATTTCGATAGACCGTCTGTTCCGAATTGACAGTGAAGGGTCCTCGACTCTCACAGCCGGAACAGAAACTGACTTTAAGTTCCTTGGTTGTGTCCTGGAAGAAGGGACCTAGAACGGCTCCACATTTACCACAGTCGAACTTCACGTACTTGAGCTGAGGGAAGACACCACTTCGCCTCGTAACGACACCAGACACTCGGACGAGACAATTCAAGTTGCCTTGTCTTAGATCTCGGAGAGTCATGTTAGTTGGCAGATCGGTGATCCTGACGTGAATTTCGTTGTGGATTCGCTCGTAAGATGGGTAGAAGATCAAGATCACTTCGAGAGCGACGGTGTCGAACATCTCAAGCATTTGTTGGGGTGAATTGGCAAGGAAGTACGCGAGGATTGGTTTCGAATGCGCCAGGTGGACGTAGGAGACTTCAAGAGATTCGGCGTTGACTGTGGTGGAGAAGGGAGGAAAGGCAGGGATAAATACACGGATCAGCATTCTGCACGCCATTCACCCAATAATTAGACGACACTTACTTTCTCCCAAATTCTTGATCTTCTGACCATAAACGGACGCTCCCTTATCATCGACATAAGTGGTCAAAAAGCTCTTGAAATGCTTCGCAATCGACCTCTTCACACTCTCCACATTGAGCCACTCGCTAATGCTTCCGCCTTTCACATCTCCCAACTGCTCGAGCGGCACCTCTTCCTCCTCGTCCCCCTCCGCATCATCTTCGTCCATCTTCTCATCATACTGCCTTCTTCTTCTTCTCGTGCTAATCCCATCAAGCAACCCTCTTCCGGGCTCTTCGTCTTCTTCGTCGGACTGAAGGAACGCAGGTGCTCGTGATCGTCGAGCAGCCCGAGAACCAGCGACACCACGATCACGTCGACTCATCGCTTTTTCAGCGGCGAGTCGTTGTGCTCTCGAGAGTTCGGGTAGAGAGGATCGGTCATCAATGTCGGCTTCGGAGTAGGCGTCCAGAGCGGCGTTGGGTGCGTAGTCTCTGTGTAGATTCAGGATAGGATCAAGAGAATCAGTGCGTGCGCCTCCTATCCCACTCCGTTATTTCAAAGTCAGATGATAAAACAAGCTACTCACCCCATCAACCCGTCACCATACAGATCCTCTCCTTCCTCATCTTCATCTTCCCCCTCTCCCTCATCATCATCGTCATCACCACCTAAGTTCAACCCCTCAACCTCTCTTCCTCTCATCCTAACCTCTTCTTCTTCATCCTCAATATCGAGATCCCCATCCTCGGTATCGAAATCATTGAATGCAGCGGGTGGAGAGGATGGTGGAAGTGATGAGGGGGCTCCACCAGCCCATGGAACGGGGGAGGAATCACCGTCTCCGAGACCTTGGTGAGAAGAGGCTGAAGATCGTCTTCGTCGTTTGGAACGTTGGCCGGCCGCGATGATCGGGTCTGACGAGGGTGGGGGGCCTTGAGGAGATGACATTCTTGCTGCTTCTTGTTTTTGGTTTTCTCGGGTTGACCTTTCTTCTGCCTCTTCTGCTTCTGTTTGTTCACCTTGCCCTTGCGTTTGTCCTTTTCTTTATTCTTTTGATCTTTTTCTTTTTATGGATCAGACGAATAGCGATGCTATCGGATCCTTAATGTGGGAGTTTTTCAATGAAGGACTCCAGGATAAGCAGGAACTATCCAGTAGTCGCTTCTTTGTCAAAGTGCTGGAGGTGTGTTTGTTCATCGATTGACCGATGATCCGATAGACTGATTGGATCGTCACCAGGCTACTCATGCCGTTGCTACCTACGCCTGAGGAACGAATGAAAACCCAGCCAGCCAGTCTCCCCCCCCCCCTTCTTAATCTACCCCCGCCGTTTCCCTCCTTCATGTTCCCTTCTCCCAATTAAAAACCATCTTCTCTCCTCTTTCGCTCCGCCTTCCCACGGGAGAGACGCGTCGAGATTTCCGCGCCAGAGGGAGGGGCATATTAGGAGAGGGTGAATAGGAGAAGGGCAAACGCGTCGGCTCCTTCTCTACAGTCTGTCAGCAGTCCTCCCCCTCTCACACGGTGGGCTGAGGGGCCAAGGCAACACGCCAGAAGGGGTGATCCCTCCCCAAGCACGTGAAAATCCCCTATGTTTCCCACCTTCCTGGAGATGTCCACGCCACCCAGCGCTCAAGTAGTAGCTCGCTCAGTGATCGCCCCAAGAGTTCAATCAGCTTAGCTTCCTTGCAACATTCAACCCCTCGGGAATTGACATGGATAAACCTTACCGGCAGCGTTATATCTCCAACATCAACAAATGACTGCAAGCAAGCATGATCCAGAACTCTGGCTAGTCATTGACTTCTGCCAAGCTGATGGATCCGATCAGCAGCACGGCCATGAACCTACTCTTGAAAATCGAACGAAGATGGATCTCTTCAACCATGTCCGGAGAAACTGTCAATGAGGGGAAGTAGTCTGCGATCCTCACTGTTGAGGACATATCAGGCACTACGGTACTTAAGCCCGCCTCCACTCTTTCAACCCAACGTCATCGTCCATGAAAGTATGCACCACCACCTGCAAACCCACCCAAACTCACGCTCTTCTCTCATTCTCCGACTTCTGACCGGCCTATGCTGCGATCTTTTACTCTGGCTCCGGATCAAAGATTCCCGAATTTGCGGTTGTCCGGAAGAATAGGCTACAAGAAAAGACCGAGCAGTTTTGATATTCTGTGGGTGTTCAAATGACGGTGAAAATGAAGGTGAAAAGAAGAATGAGGTCAACGCAGGCAAGTGGACCACTTGGAATGCCAGAAGAAGAAGGTGGCGCCGGTGCAGAAGGGTGACCATCCGGCGAGAAATGGGGAACTTGCACTGACGGCGGTCTAGAGGACCGACTAAAATAAAATGATGTGAATACGCGTTGACATTCCCGATGGTAGTTGAGCGATTTCTGACAAACGTCCCACGAGCGAATTTTCCATGGGTATATACTACGTAGCAGACAACCAATCCGAAGCCATCTTGGCGAATCTTATGAAATACTCCTTCTTCATAGACATCACCATTTGATCCTGTTTGGACGTCCTTAAAAGTCGACGTTGTGAGAACACTCCATCGACCCATAGTTAGGAGAGGGTTAGATACCAACCGGATAAAAATATTGATTCTTCTCAGGAGCCCACTCCAGTCAAAGGGAGAGATTAGTTTACGATCAAACTTAGGAAAGAAGTGATGAGGCGACAATTTCCGTTGATATCGTGCGAATGCGTCACGGACTAGCAGCACGGATATGTGCATAATTTGTTGTCCGCACGCCAGAGGAGCGGCTTCTGCCCTTTATCTGTTTCACATGACCCCTTTCCGCCCGTCCGCTGCCGCCGCCCGCTAGATAAGCGCCGCCACTCGCCTTAATGCGCCAGTTGAGGGAAGGGGGAAGGAGGCGGGGGGGGGGGGGTGACGACTTCAAAGGGGGGACGAGCGATGGCGCGGGGGGCAATCCAAGACCAGCACGATCGACTTCATTCATTAAGCAACGATATAACGAGCCACCGTTTCATCAAGACGATTTAGGGTCATACTGTTCAACTGGAAACATCGTGCAGGCTGCTGCGTACAATTACAAACCGTCTCAATGTCGATGGTATCTACAACAGGTCGCTGACGACTCAGCTAACTCGATTAAGGTGGAATCAGTAACCCTCCTCGATCGATCAATTAATCACCGGCACTCTCCGCAAGAAGGCAGTCTAGTCACCCTTCGCAATCGTCGCAATACATAACTCTTACCACGATGTATCTCCCTCCAATAATCACCTCCATTCTTCCCTTCTTCCTCCGATCCTCATATTACAACCCATCCACATCCTCTCTCTCTTCCGGTGCTTCCTCTTCCCCTTCCCCTTCCTCAATTATCGACGAGGCAGACACCTTCAAATCTTTCCAGCCGACATACGCCCATGCGACCCGATCCGAAGATCATCAACTTCTCCTCCACGAGAACTTCTTCCGAACGCCTCAGTCTGAGAAATCTCCTTCCATTTTGGATCCTTTCATCTTTGAAACATCTTTCACGCATCATCCACGAAATGTGTTGTACGACCCGGCTTCCGATGAAGCGATCTCTGCGGAGGGAATTCTTTCCATCGCGATGGACACGGTGCCACCACCTCTTATTATAAGGACGAAGAGAATCCCGATGCTGAAGCCTAGATTTAGGCGAGAAGTTCGTTCACTTATGTCTAATGGAAGGTATGAGACACGCGTAGTCGAGAGCGATACAGTGAGGAATATGATGGAGTGGGCGAGGCTTCACAGACGAAGAGAACACGAACTCGGTCAACAGCTAGCTGTTAATCCCGTCACATCGTTGGGTAACCCGTCATCTTCGCAATACGGGATCACATATTCACAATCGTCTTCTTCTTCTCTCCCTCACAATTCATCTCACTACCGCTCCGAATCCGTTGACGGGATCTATGTGGAATGGGTCGAAGAGTTCACCGAAGTTCCCGACGTGACTGATCGCGAAACGTTGATCACGCTCGCCAAAATGACATCGAACGCCTATTTCCTCCCGACGTCCTCGGATTGGTTTCCCTTGGACGACTACAACCAGACGATCCCATTCGGATGGGAGAAAGACGCAGATGGGCTTCGAGGGCACGTCTTCGCAGACGATACCAATTCGACCGTGATTATTAGTATCAAAGGAACCTCCGCCGGTGTCCTCGGTTCAGGAGGCCCAACGGCTAAAAACGACAAGTTCAACGATAATCTCTTGTTCTCTTGTTGTTGTGCTCGTGTTGATTTCAGCTGGAGCCCAGTCTGTGACTGTTATGCAGGTGGCTACAAATGTGAACAGTCCTGCCTTGAGAAATCTCTTCTCGAAGAATCAGTCTACACGAGCGTCGGCCCGAACTTATACACAAACGTCTCGGCAATGTATCCGAATGCTCAAGTCTGGCTCGTCGGCCACTCCCTAGGCGGATCCCTTTCCTCCTTAATCGGTCTCGCCTTCGGTTCTCCCGTCGTCACCTACGAAGCTCCCGGCGAACGTATGGCCGCATCCCGTCTTCACCTCCCTCTTCCGCCCTCGATGCCTTCTGAAAAAATGGGAATCACGCACGTCTATCATAATGCGGACCCGATCCCGATGGGGATCTGTACAGGTACTTATAGTGGTTGTTATGCTGCCGGGTTCGCGATGGAATCCCGCTGTCACGCAGGGATGAGCATCATTTATGACGCTATCGGGAAACTCGGTTGGGCAGTCGATATTCGCACTCATAGGATCTGGGACGTCATTAACAAGATCTTGGATGAAGATTGGGAACCGGCCCCGAATGATACCTTGCATGGCACCGCAATCGAGGGGGGTAAGAAGATCTTTATTCGCGGGAGAGATGTTCAGAGCCAGGTCAAAGCATCTTGGTGGGGTTGGCCAGGGTGGGGAGGTGGGAAGGGAAATGAGACTGAACCAGGAGAACCGTCCGAGACATCAGAGCCTGAGCCGAAGCCTACACCAACGCCCACGCAACCATCAACATCGACGTCCAGTTCGACGCCCACACGAAAACCAACACCTAAACCAAAGAAGAGGAATCCGAATGCAGTACCGAAAGCCGAATCAGAGGACGATTGCGTGGACTGTTTCCGATGGGAATTCGGGAATGGCATGAAAAAGGATCCGACTACCACCATCACCACCACCACCACCACCAACACGTCCACTTCTACCGCCACCACCACCACCACCTCCGCTATGACCACTACCTCACGTCCCCGGCCCCTTCCACTGCCACCTCTCCCTCCGCAGTGAACGGAAGGGTGCAACCTATCCGCCTTGTATCGGTCCAACATAGTTGAAGCCGAGTGCACTTTCTGACGCCTACACCTTTGCCAACAATTTACAGCATTTTGCACCTCCCTGAATTTGGACGCAAATATGAAGGACGCAAATGAAGGCCGTCAAAAGATTGCTTGCTCGCTCAGCCTTTTCTTCTACTCATTTCATCTCTCTCCTCGTGTCATTCTCGCTTTACTCGCTGGCCTATTAGACGCTCGAGCAAGTCTAGAATGCCAATCCTTCCTTTCCCTCTTTTCGTTTGTTTGTTCGGCCGTAGAAGGCATGTACGTACCCCTTGTACTTTCTCTCTTAGGATCAAACGTTTGCGGACTGTATTATTTGTTCCTAGATATTTCGTAGAATTGTCTGTTCCCATTTTCTAAATATCATTGTCGTATATAAAATATAAACCATTAAACAGAATATTCTTTCCCTCTACTTCTTCTTCTTCCCCTCTCCTTGACCATCTCTTTTACACCGCATTCTCTTTCCAGTTCATCTCTCTCCCTTATCGATTCCCACACTGGTCCATCCTGGTTCACCGCCGCAGGCTCCTCCCTCCCCCCTTCTCCCCAGTCAGTGACTCCGACTACGACTGCCTATCTGCCCCGGCTACTTTCGTCACGACATCACTGCAGGAAATAACGTAATTGGACTCGCACGATTTAGGGGATATTTACTCCGCATTCTTGCCTGCTCTTGCTTCCTTCTAATATGTCGCCCGCCACCTAGACCTCTCCCCCTTTCCCCGGCAGATGTCCATCACCTACTGCACCTCCCCTCCCCATCCCAACCCACAGCAGGCAGGCAGTTCCCATCGGCTATGTTTGACCCCTCCCCTATTTCCTCGATTGAACTCTCTCTCCTTTGGTCAAATCGAGAAGAGGAAAAGGGAGGGGAAGGGAGCAAATCCGGCATTCTGAGCCCCTTTTTCCCTGGTTTAATCACATCAGTGCCTGTTCCACCCCTCCGGCCGGCCCCCACCCCTATCTACAATCTTTTCGACATCGGCCACCGTGTGGTTATGATTTGTCACACCTTTCCTATTCCGCCGCCGCCGCCGCCCCCCCGGAGCCAGTCCCAGTCCCAGTCCCAGTCCCAGTCTCCGCTCCCCAGTCATGTCCAGTCCAGTCCATCTCCCTCACTCCCTCCCTCGTTGCTCTTAACTTTCTGATGTTTATTTGGCTTGCGGGAGGGAATATTATTGATCCCGCGATCCGTTATGGCAGGACTGGATGGCGTCTTTTGGAACAGCCCCCGTCTCCGTCTCCGCGGTGCCCCTCTGCCCCTGCCCCTCCTGCGGTTTCCCCGCTTTTCCTTGAAGCCCCGGGCCGTTCGGTCGCTGGCGACATCCCCAGATTGATCCGATCCACCCTTTCCTCTCTCCTCTCTCTCTTCCCCTTCTCTCCCAACTCCTTACCCTTTACCCGCTGTCCCAAGCAAGCAATCAAGCAAGCAGGCAATGCAACTGGAATGAAGCCGCCATCCGCCCTGAATCCTTGTTGTCAGGTCCCCGTCAGTCCCCGCCCTTTCCGCCCCTTATCCTTCCTTACCCTCTTCCCCCCACCAGCTCCTCTTTGCCCTTCCCTGCCCCCTTTCCCCCTTCCCTTTGCTTGCCCTTGCCCTTGCCCTTGCCCTTGCCCCTGCCCCTGCCCTCATTCTCATCTTCAACTACGCCTATCTTTTGTCACTGACTCCACCCCCCGCCCTACCCCCAGCCCTACGCCCCCCTACCCCATCCTCAATCTCTCCCACCACCACCACCACCCGGGTCGATCATCACTTGGTCTTCGTGATCTCGTTCTGGAAGTCAGGGTCGTCGTCACAAACACTTCCCCCCCCCTCCTGATACCCTCCCTAACCGGCGTGATAGTGGCACTCCTGCAGACACCACGTAACGAATGATCACCCTCTTCTTTCCTTTTTATCTCGGGTCTCCCTCAAAGATCACCTTATCTTCGACCCCTATTCCATCCTACCCTTCCCTTCTTCAGACCAACCATCTATCCTAGATGACATAAAGCCCAACCACATATATCACAACCCACCTAGCAAGGAGGGCTCCCAACGCCTCGCTCTCATCCCCCCCCTTGTCCCCCCTTTCTTCTCGGCACCTGGTGTAGGATCCCGCTTGCTCTGCTCGCGACCCGAACCGGCCAAACCCCCCGTCCCCCCCATCCTCAAACTATTATCTTACCTTCTCTTCCCTTCTTTCTATCCCTTTTCTTGTTTCGTTGAACGAAAATAACATCGTATACCCAGTATCGATCACCCATCATCACACAAAACACACCCGTCTCTGACGACCTAAAACGGGAAGACCCCCCCGAGTTACTCACAAGGCATAAAGACAAAAGAAGGAGCAAAAATACAGTCCAAGAAACAGAACGATTGAGCTTGTTGATTGACAGAACAGCAGATACACATACGGACCCGAAAAAGAAACGACTTAAAACCCCAGTAACGAACAAAACGAAACGAAACAAGGCCAGCAAAGACAAGGCAAGATAAGGAAACACGAAACAAGATGACCAATTCATCCGAGTTCCGAGCGGCATCCGCGAACAGTAAACCGAATGCCCTTGGTCTCGGTCTCAATGCCGCCGGACGATACACATCTACGGCGTCTTCAGCGTCCATGTCCGGTACCATGTCGACTACGCCATCCTCTGTCTCTCGCCCGAGCACGGGATCTTCCCACACGGCTCTCAAGAAAAATATCAACATTAACGGCAACGGCAACGGCAATACCCACAAATCTACGATCAAGGGCAAGACGAAGACTAAGACGCGAAAACGAGTCAACACCGCTGAAAAACGAGCGTCCCATAACGCCGTCGAGCGTCAACGACGTGAGCTCCTCAACGTGAAATTCCTTGACCTCGCACGTCTTCTTCCCTCTCTCGCCGGCTTGAAACGGCCCTCCAAGAGCGCAATCGTGAACGCCTCGATTTCACACCTTACTCTTCAGCGAGAGGAACGGTTGCTCGCTGCGAAAGAGTTGAGAGCGCTCTTCAAGGAACACGAAGATGTATTGAATGAGGTCAATGAGTGGAGGGTCAGGAGCGGCGTCAACTTGAGGAAGGGGGAGAGGTGGACAGAAGGTATGGAGAGAGTGGTCAGTGTTGAGAATGAGACGTTTGGACAGTTCTCCGGCATGGGTGGGGAAGGTGATGGCGATGAGGATGGAGAAGATGGAGAGAACGAGGGCGATGGCGAAGAAGAGGAGGAGGAAAACGAAAACGAAAACGAAAACCAGAATGAGAACAATACCGCTGAGTACGACAACGACGACATCGATAATGAGATCGGAAATCAAGTACAGGGCTCCCTTGTTCATGGTCAGAGACTGGCCAAGGGAGAACAAGTGGACCAGGAACCCGAAGTCGCGTTCGATCCCATGTCTTGGTTCGGTGCTCATCCCGAGTTCATGACGGTCAACGATGCGCTCGCGGCTGCTGCCGCCGTTGGAGCTGTCTCTCAACAACAGCAACAGCAACAGCAAGGTCAACAGCAACAACATCACGCCCAAGAGCACCATCAACAGCAACGACGACAGATACAGCAGCGGCAATATCTACAGCAACAGCTGCAACAACGGCAACAGCAGCAGCAACAACGTCAACAGGTCGAGTTTCAACCGCACTTCGCCCGAAGTAACACGATGGCGCCCCCCTTGCCCGTGTCCGTGTCCCTCGTACGGACCGCCAGTCCATCCGAAATCTCGTCCTCTGACAGCTTGTCGCCACAAATCCAGCAGTTCCAGTTCGCCACGATGGACGCTCGAGTGCGAAGACTATCGAACTCGATGTCGATGTCCAGTCGACGGGATCTCAGCGCTGCTTCTTCTGGCTTCTTGAACACGCAAGCCCAGGAGACCTCCACTGGCCCTTCGATCGGTCAAGCCTCCCCTGGGTCGGGTGGTGTCCTCACACCTCCTCCCCCGCATGACTCCGATACCGATAACGGTACTGATACTGGTCGCCACGGTTCTGCCCGAATCTCCGCTCTCTCGGGAACACCACCCGCTCCCGTCGCTGCGAATTCTTTCACCGTTCCCACGCACACGGGGGAAAAAGTTCAAGACTGGGCAACTCAACAAGTCATGATGCAGTTGTCCCAACAGCCAAGATCAGAGTATCATAAAGGTTCAGCACCACCAACGACTTTGATTCCTCAAAAGAGGCAACGTTCGTTTGATGAGCCGCATCATCAGCGAACGGGTCAGGTTCCGCAGCGACAGCAGCAGCAACAGCAAGCTCATCAGTTCATGCAGCACCAGAACCAGAGCCAGTTTTCCAACTCGGGGGGCAGCTTCATAAACGCCTTCCCACATGGTCTTACCGCCTCTCTCTCTGCCGCTCATCAGACTTTACTTGCGAACCAACCTCAACTCGCCGCCGCCGTCTTCCCACCGCCATTCGCGGCAGAAACATCCAGCTCAGTTTCGGGCTCTAGTGATGATGTTGCAGCTGCGTTGTTCGCCGCATTCCCACACGCCGCGAATGCGTATCAAAGTCTGCACACGGGCACGACCAGCAACAGCAACAGCAGCAGCAGCAACAACGGATTCAATGATCCGTTCCCGCGCGATCAACTCGAACAGTGGCGCAAGTCCGCTGCGATCGGAGGTCACTTGTATCAGCAGTCGCAGTCGCAGTCGCAATCGCAGTCGCAATCGCAGCAACAGCAGCAGCCGTCGATGAACGACTTCCGACAGGCCATCCGGGCTGGAATGAGCATGGGCATGGGCATGGGTCTCGTTAATACCTGGAACCAATCTGGATCAGAGCCTAGTCCGCCTTAGGAAGTGTTCTTGTGTTCTCTGACGTTCGCCAAGAGTCAGAGAACCGTCTCCAGAGTTGACTTGGACTTGTCCTTTCCCTACTTTCTTCTCCTTCTGCCTTCTGTCTTCTACCTTCTACCTTTGATTGTTTCGTCCGTCATGGCTCTTTTGCAAACGTTTGAAAAGCCCCCGTTGTCCACTTTTTACTGTTCTTTGATCCGCTTTTTTGTCTTTTTTTTTTTCCTGAATTGTATATACCTGTCCCGAGTGGATAAGAACCCTGCAGTATTGTTGTCTCATACTTGTTCTTTCATCTCATCTCATTCCTTTCTTTTCCTTTTCAATCCAGTATCGTACGTAACTGTTTTGCTCCGTTCTGAGTTTATTGTATGCAGATCCTATCCTGTCCCATTTCAATTATCCCCTCTGAACGCACGCAAGATGCATGGTTCCAAAAAACCCATCCAGGGGAAATGGCCAACGGCTGGATTCTGTAGGGAGAGTAGCATCCAGGATCCAGGAGACCATTCTCATTTCTGTCAGTGCCTGACGCAAGGATGTTGCATTGGAAGGACTAAACAGGTGATGGTCCCGATCAGACAGATCAAAGAAAGCTTCTGACACCTGGATCGTATGAAAAATGCCCGACCGTGTGGGTGAGTGAGTGGTGAGTGACGTCGTGTGGCAAGATCCCCTCCCCTCGCTTCTCTCTCTCTCTCTTATACCTTGAAACGCTGACCCGTTCTCCCAAACATACTCTCTTCCGCGGATGGTGCTGCACATTTAACATCCCTATCTCTCCACCCTCTCCCCCTCGCCCTTGCCCTTGCCCTTGCCCTTGCCCTCGCTCTGCCCTGGTTGTTACTAGTAGTGCCCGCGACGCGTCGCGACCGGGGCGTGGGGGGTCGCGTCTTGAACGCGAAGATGAGGACGACGACGAGGACGAGGACGGACAGTCAGAAAAGAGACCAACAGAGGTCGAGCACCAACCGGGATAGTATAATATGATCGATAGGAAGACCAAACCACATCTACTCATTCCTGACACGGAAAGATATTCTTGCATCGCTACTTCTCACTAATATATATCCGACCTCTCAAAGATCCGAGTTTCGTGGACGACTTATTTCCCACCTGGCTTCCATCTCCTTTTCCCACCATCTGCCGTCGAGATAAATCAATCTCGCCCACCATGGAGTCCAACGGCCTCCTAGGCTTGATGATGCTAGAAGAAAACAACGGGGGATCTGCTTCAGATGAAGAGGTCATGGTCAGCAATGGTCTCCTGGGTGTGAATCCCATAGATATGGATGCGATGATCGATGTCGAGGAATCTGTACAGTCGCTTGATTCTGGACGAGGTCACCTCGAATCGCCTCTACTTTCGACTTCAACTTCGGGTTATGCAGGAACTTCTCTCGGAACCGACAATTCTACCAGCAACAAGCAGTCTAACGGTCTTCTTGGATATGTAACCAGCGCGAAAAGCTCTTCCATGACAAATCCCCCAAGTGTCTCGCTGCTTAATTCAACATCGAAATATCTTGCCGCCCAGACCGCACAGAGAGTCAGCTTTGAAGCCATCCTCGGGGACGGTCAAAGTGTTTTTATTCGACGTCGAGAGAGACGGGTGTTAGGTCGATTTGGAACAGCACAACCTTCCGCCTCCGCCTCCGCCTCCGCTTCGACCTCGACCCCGGCATCTTCCGCAGGAACAGGAGCAAACTCATTCCAATTGCTCGAGACACCAATCTGGAAGCTTCGTCAAGAACGTAAAGAAGATCAGGATCGAAGAACTGCAGAACAGCTACAAGAACAATATGACCGAGAGGCAAAGCTGCTACGAAGAAACGCATTGAGTAACGGGTCATCAAATAAGGGCAAAGAAAGAGAAAACGCCCGTCAAGTGATGTGGGTGGACAAATATCGGCCTACGAAGTTCACAGATCTTCTCGGAGATGAGCGATGTCATCGGGAAGTCCTCGGCTGGTTGAAAGAATGGGATCGATGTGTTTTCAAAACAATAGCTCCTATCAAGAAAAGACCGAGAGATGGAGATCTCGGCGTTGCGTATTCTGATCCAATCGGACGTCCACGCGACCGTATTTTGCTCATGAGTGGTCCTCCTGGATTAGGGAAAACGACTCTTGCGCATATTGTAGCGAAACAAGCAGGGTATGAAGTATTCGAGGTGAATGCGAGTGATGATCGAACTGCATCGACCGTGTCAAATCGGATCCAGAATGCTATCGATGCTGGTTCGGGGTTGAGATCCAAAGGTAGACCGACATGTGTGATCATTGACGAGATCGATGGTGCAGCAGGTGGAGGTGATAGTGGGTTTATTAAAAGTCTCTGCAAGTTGATACAAGATGTCCCAGCAAGAGTCAAGACAAATACGCCCGCCAAACTCCTCCGACGACCTATCATTTGTATCTGTAACGATCTCTACGCACCCGCTCTTCGTCCACTCCGTCAATCCGCACGCATCATCCGATTCAGGAAATCTCAGCCAGCTCAAATGGTATCTAGGCTCAAAGACATCTGTCAGAAGGAAACCCTGCAAGCAGATACCCGAAGTCTCACGACCCTCGTTGAAATCACAAATGCAGACGTCCGGAGTTGCTTGAATACCTTACAGTTTATTCAAGCGAAAGCAGGAGAAGTTAGCGAGAAATCTATTCGTCAATCCGCAGTAGGGTTGAAAGATGCAGGATCGTCACTCGCGGGAGTTTGGCATAACCTTTTTGTACCACCGACGACGAAGCGGAAAAAGGTCGTCCTCGGTGCTGCAGACGGAAAATATGTTAATAGGCTTGCTTTTGAGATTCAAGCAAGTGGAGATATGGATAAGGTTGTGCAAGGTGAGCGGACGGGCCCCTTGTTTACACTCTGGCCGCCACGCTTCGGGTCTCTTGGAGGACTGCAATCTAACCAGTTCTATTTCGTTACTCGCCACAGGATGCTTCGAGCATTACCCGAACCTCAAGCCGATCGACACCTCGCTCAACAACATCAACAGAATTCACAATTGGGTCCACTTCTTTGATGTTCTTTCGGGGAGAGTAGCAAGAAGCCAAGAATTCGAGTTAATGGCCTACATGCCGTATGGAGTTGTCCCATGGCATCCCCACATGGGATCTCCAGCAAACATGGACAAGCCAACAGAGTTTCCAAAGGCGGACTATGAGGTGGGCTCTCAAAATAATCAGAATTGTTTTGCCTTTACTGACAAGCTTCTTACATCATATACTCTACCCATAGTGCTTCCTCCAAACACAAGTCAACAAGGAGATTGCAGTCGCCCTTGCCGGTCATTTACCACCAAGTTTAAAAGGCCTGTATACTCCCGATCACATTCTGACGGAGCTGGCTCCAGTTCTCGTTCGAATTATTTCTCCAAACCTCAAGCCCGTGAATGCCAATTTGGTCAAGCCGGAAGAAAAAGCGACTTTAGCAAGACTAGTGCAGATCATGATTGATCTCGGATTGCGCTTCGTCCGTGATAGAACGGAGGATGGTCAACCGACATTCAAGCTTGAGCCGTGAGTAAACCCCCGTTAACGAGTTGCAAATGAAACGATAAAGAGGCTGAGCCTGAGACTATTAACCATATAGACCGATCGACGTCTTTATTCATTATGACGGTAAACGAGCCGGTGACGTCGCAACCGCTCGATACGCCGTTCGGCAACTTGTTTCTCAAGCGGTAAGCCCCCCCTCTATTCCTTGCCTTTGGTAAACCCTGGCTTCTTTGCTGAACTTCCACCCTGATCCATCAGATCGATGCCGAGCTTGCCAGGCGACTAGGCGTAAACACCAAAAACGCCCTCGGCGGTGGTCAGCATGTGTCCGCTTCCAAAGATGATCCCAACGGGGAGGAAAAGGTAAGGCCCCATCCAGAGTACATGACTTCTTGCCCAGGATACTAACTCCCGACCGTACTCGTAGCCACCAACGGATTTCTTTGGAAGACCCCTTGCCGATGGCAACACTGGTCAAGGCGAAGGCGATTCGGAACGTGAGTGACACATGACGGCCATTGCTAGATTCCCGCGCTGATCATTGTCTCCTTTCAGCCTTGCGGCTGGTCAAGAAATTCAGAGTTAAATATCGGTACAATGAAGGAAGTTCGAGCGCTGTGCGGAAACCAATCAAGATGTCGGTGCTAATGTAGGCAAAGTAGCAAAAACTGCATAAAAGAATTAGCATATCTTGACTAGTGATTGAACCTATATGGGTTGTATGTCATTGCACTACAACAGCAAAAATCAGCTCGACTTCATTGGGGTCAACATGCTCGGTGAAAGGAAGCCAGGGTCGGTGGCCATAGATGACGTACGGACGGAAGAGAAGCAGTCCGGATGTGGTGTCAAAGTCGGGACAGTAATAACAGCCGATCTGTTTCCTAGCGAGAGGCCAACCATCCGTGAATCTGCGCAACCAAACACCTTGATTCGTGAGAAGGCGATGGGAGGTGGGGAATCTTGGAGAGATACTCCATTTGCCAGGTCGAGTTGAGCTTTTGTTATCGGAAGTGATTTCGTATCAAAAGCGGTGGTAGTGAGATCGACGAAGCGGATCTGCCAACCAGACTCGTTTCGACCTGAGGCTCCACCTTTGTGCACGCTAACCAACGTGTCCTCTTCGACGACGACCCAGTCACCGTGACTATGGTCGAAAGGTGTCGACCAGTACTCTCGGAAATTGAGTGTTTTCGGTGCGGAGCTGTCAGCGCTGCTGTTGGTACCGAGATTAAGAACGTTCGCAGCTTTTGCCGGAGATGAGTCTGCCGACATGATGTGTGACCTCAAAGGAGATGTTACCTCCAGCGGTCGGAGGTGATTCGGCGTATCGCCAGCAGATCTGTTTGACAATCGTCGAGACATCGGGTGACTGAAGTCGCCGTTTGAGATCGAATTGCGGTAGAGACGGTTCGGCTGGCATTTACATTGATCGTCCGACTCCTCACTAAGCTTGACGACGTCCACAGTCCGTGAATTCGACCATATGAGAGTGATCGTCGGAGCTCGAAGCTTTTCACATCGAGGACATTTTGCTGTGATTTGTCTGGAGGATACGAAACAATGTGGGAGGTTGAGAGGATCTACTAAACGTTGCCAGATCTCGCTATGTGACCAGATTGGTTGTGAATCGTGTTGGTTGAAGAGTTGAAGGCTCCCGCAACGTGATAGCACAAGAAAGACCGGCTGGTTGTGATATGATCCAGCGCTGACAGATATGATGTCCTCGCCATCTTCGGTGCACGCTGACAATCGTTCTTGCCACTGCAGATTATGATTTAGGCCAATGATTTTGAAGTTGCCACTTCCGCCTTCCTGTAGAGCATACAGATGATCGGAAGAAGTCACAAACCGGGTCTTGCGTTCACCCGAGCTTGTGTAGAACTCGAAGCTGCCATCTGCTATGAGGCGGCCGACGGATCCACCAGAGAAGGCGATGTAAAGGTGATCCTCGAAGAAAACGATTTCGGTGGCTTCGCTTTCGTCTTTCACATCGATCAGTTGTTCCAAACGAAGCTCAGGACTTGATCCCAGCGGGAGGTCAAAGATTCTCAAGATATTATTGGTGTCAATGGTAGCGAGCCGATCCGCCGCCCGTGAAAGGGTGAATAGTTTCGCAATTGTTGCGAATAGTACAGTATCACCCCTGAGTAAAACCATTCTGCCGTCGATGTGCCGAACGACGAGATCAAACCCGTTAATTGTTGCCAACGCCTCGACAGCTTGCACATCGATAGTGCCGGTGGGCTGATAGATTTTGATTTCCAGCTTATCGGCGGCTGGACCTTCGATTCCACCTGAATGAAGACGCGATATTCCATCCCGTCCAGGACCGATCATGCCTTCCCCGAAGCCTCCTCGATCTCGTCGAGCATCCAGGAGCTGGGCATCCTTGAGCAAATATAGTAAGACCAGCCAAAGGAGAAATGCGGTGGCGAATTGCGGAAGGAATACCACCTTTATCAGATGGACAAGGGGTCGAAGGCGGGGGAGGTATGGACGAGAGATGGAATGATCAAACGAGAGCAAGGCCTCTGGGGTGACCTTGAAGCCGTCGTGAGGGAAGACGAGGGAGATGGGGCCGAAGCTGGCGACTGTTAATGAAGAGGATTTTGCTCGTGCGGCTTTGAGTAGGGTAATCCCGAATGAGCCAGCAGCAGATAGAGCGTTGATGAGATCGGCTGTTTGCGACGGGCTTTGAACAGTGGAGGGTTGAGTTGGGGGAGGACCTTCACCAAGTCGGAAAAGCTGGTCCAAGGCATGACCTTGTTGAGACTCGTTGAAGTAGTATAGAGCAGTGAGAGAAGTGAGAAGAAGAACAAGACTGAATCCTCGCGTGGTCCTAGCCTTCCATAAACGTTGCATTCCCCATTTCAGACTCGATGATCCAACAGATGCGGCAACTTTGATTGGTGTATTCGAATCGAGGTCGTGTGGCGATTGGATGGCCAAGGATTGCTTGTTTGTGTTCTTGTTAGGGGATGTGGGCATTTTCTTGGTTCGAATCAGGTCGGCTAACTCTAATCGTTGGCAATCGATGCTGAGTACAGTCAAATAGAAGGTCCTATACGTTCCAGAGTGGGTATGCAAGCGTGTGAGGTTAGTCGATGTTAACCAGCATAAGTGGAAGAGAATGGGACATTTGACCCTCCGGACATCACTTACTGAAGCATCCACCAGTCGACAAAGATGAGGACACTGGCAAACGTACAAAACTCCTGAACGGGTCGCAGTTTCACGACCATCCGAATGAGAGTCAAGATGCTGATATCGGAGATAGAGGTAAGAAAGAGTCGAGGTCCGACATTAGCCATGCCGTAGCCGATTCGATCAGGTACTGAGCGAGATATCGGGATAGCGTACACCGCTCGTGTCAGAGTCGACATGTTTTCCACTCCCACAACCAAAACGACAAACGGCAGGATGTACCAAGGGACTCCTGGTTGATGTGAGTATCCACTATTGCTCGACCAGAATCCGGATCCGCCAATCCCGAGCAGAGCCATGACACTGAAACTCATGACTGAGGATGCGGCGAGCTCGACTATTCCCGTAAGAGCAAGACCCCATCGAGAATGGGTTTCTTTGTCTCGCAGCATGAGGAAGAGAAGGTACGCTAGGATTCCAGCGTAAAGAAGAAGGATGATCTTGGGGACGGATCGAGACTTCGGAGTATCTGGTTTAATTCTTGACGAATCTCCCTCGTCATATTGGTTAAAGTTACGACCGACCTGGGGGGCTAGACGGATTTCGTAAAACCCACTTCCATGATGATCGGTCGACTTGGGTTTGAGGATTTGCGCACCCTCCTCAGACTGTAATTGGCCCACCAGGCCATCTAGATGTTCTCTCAAGGATGCTAGCCATCGTTCATTTCGTTTCAATGACGGCTTCAAGTACACCGCATACTGAGTGAACAGGTCCGCGCCTCCCGAACCTTCTGTCTCGGCGTTTGCGCCCATTTTTGATTCCACTGGGTGAAACAAACACCGTGTTCCTTCTGAATTTGATGTCGATGCCGTCTCTTCTTGGCGTAAACAATCCAAGCCGTCGTCTGTAGTGAGCCAGTCCTGTAACAATCGATCGAGCCGATGTAGGATCTGTTCATCTCTTCCTGACCTGTTTTGTCGACGGTAGGACGCATTCGGTTGACCTTTTTCAAACACGCTTCCCACGTCTGTCCAACCAAACAAGATCTCCACGAGATCTACGCGGTCTTCTACTCCTTCTGCCCAATAGTCTCCGGTCCAATTAGGATCCTTGCCCTTGCCTTTTCCCTTGACATCGAGACTGACATCGTTCGCGAACCAGAATGTGGGTTCTTCTTCCCAAAAGTGCCTGGTGTCGGGAGGGGGCACTAATCTCTCTGGACAGGGAAAGAACACATCAAGGGTCTGAGTGATCCAGCCTTTCAACCCTGTTGATGACCCCGAACTGGTCCCTATGCCCTGCATCATCGTCATCGTCGTCGTCATCGTCATCGACGTCTGCGTCTGCGTCTGCGTCGCCGTTGTCGTCGAGCCCGATGTTAATGGGCTCATGAGACCTCTCAGGAATGTCGGCTGATTCCGCTGAAAATGTAAAGCCAACGCCGGGTAAAACAGCGTCGTCATCACGAAACTATCAATAATCAGCACTCGTATTTGGTTTCTTGCACAATGTCTTCCGAAAGCACGATAGCGTTCTCGAACCCAACGACGGATAGCACGACGGGAAGGCGTTCGGAGGTATCGCCACCAGTCGTGAGCGTGGGGTTGCCTCCAGGCGAGACCGCTGGGAGTCATCGAATTCACACTGGGTGCTCGAGCATGTTGTGTGTTGTTGTGAGTTCTGCGAGGAGTAGGCTGTGAGTTTGATCCATAATTTGGTGGTGGTGTTTCAGTTCGAGCGCCGTTCGGAGTGTTCACGAACACAGGATAAGATGGGAATGGAATGTGTGATTGCGGGGATGGGGCAGAACGATACCGTGCTCCCATGGTGCTATCTGAATGCCTCGAGAGATTATTGGGGAACGGTCTTGATGACGAAGAAGAGGATGAAGAATTCGAAGCCGAAGTCGAAGTGGCAGTCAAGTGGGGCCGAGGTGGACTAGAAGATCCATGTTGAGCTCCTCCCTTCGCCGCCATTGTTGTTCCGGACCCTTGTCTAGTCTCCGATGCTGCTATTCTGACCGGTGTCCTTTTCGTCACATTCTCAAGTGCATTTACAATCTCTCCCCGTGGTCCCATTCCTTGCACCGATGTTCTCGATCTGAGAGATGATGGGTCGTCCATCGAGAATAGCCGCGTAGGGGATCGTCGTCGGATGGCCAAGAAGAGCAGAGGGGAGACGAGTACCGGTGTGGTGTCAAGGAAAGCGGGCAAGCAGGATGCAGGGGAATTGAATTAAGAACTGATATAGACTAGGGTTGTATTCATGCTCATAGGGTAGTGTTATATCCCCCCCCCCCCCCCAAACCCATCGATTGCTTTGCCTAAACCTTTGAAATGCTTTGTTTATGGGGATTGCACGTACAGTCGGCGCAACTACTTTTACAGTCAGCATTCAGCAGTCAGCAATCCGAGCGGGGCCCAGACATGGGACGATCCGGCGGCACAGCGTGTTCCCGGTTTCGCATGGCCACCCCCCCCGCCCATATCCAATTGACGCGGGAAGGGGGAAGGGTGGGGGGGTAGCCCCTGGGTGCGCGCCTTTGGCTTGCAGATAGGGGAACGGGTATCCACATATATATCCGCCTAAAGTCGCTCGCTCATATCCCCCTCCCTCCCGTGTTAGCGGATGATATCATACCATTAACTTTATCTCTTGTATTCGCAAACCCTTGCCCTCCTCCATTCTCTTCTCCCTCGTCGTCTGGCCGATCACCCCCGATCCGTCCCCCGGAGTCAGGATAGTCAAAAGCGATGGGGTGTCTTCCCTTTGTTTTCCTAGCGCATCATTGGAAAAACCCTCCCAGGAATTATCATCCGGAATCGTAGGCGAATGGGATGGAGGGACTTCCGGAAAGAGTCAAGACCGTCGCTCTACCTCGCATGTCTACACATAATTTAGTTCTGCAGATCGGGAAAGCCAAACAAATCAATCAGACCTTTTTCTCGTACTAGATTACTTGCTGTTGTTTCTGTAAATACATGATGCCCATATACAAGGGATTTCGAACATGGCTTGCTTGCCGCTGCTGCTGTGTTATAGAAGTCTTACAAATATCTTTCTCTCTCAGATCTGTGTTTTGGTGAAGCGTTTCTTAAATTACCGAAGCAGAGAAAACCACATTTCGAAACGGAAGAAAAACAAAAACGGTAGGTTTTGTCTGGTCGTCCTTCTGTCTTTCGTCACTCGTTGAGCGCGACCTGATTTGGCCACCCGGATCCTGGTACGAGGATACTGACCACTCTTCCAATCAATCAATCAATCAGTCGCACAATCAATAATCGATCCTCATCCCTGGCCCCACTGTTCACCATCTTCCTTCGTATCGGGTTGATAATCGCAGTCTGGGTGGTCTTTGCATACACTAGGATGGGTGCAAATTAACAGAAACAGATGGTCAGGCTCGCAAAACGACAACATGAGCAAAGGGGTGTGAAGAATTCCCCTCCCCATCCACATTCCAGTCCACAGACACGGGAGCCATTTAAGCCGTAGCAGCACAAGAGAGGGACAGTGAGGACAACGTCAGAAACTCACATGCATTTCGTCCTTATAACCGGTTCACTCAACTCCTCAAAGTGTTTTCTAGCCTGTTCAATGTTGAACATAAGAAGCGCAGGTTCGACCCATGGTTCCGAAGAAACAAGCATCAGGTATGTGTTTGATGATAGAGTGTCGAGACCGATGGTCGCATTTTGGAACCGGGCTTCCCAATTCGTGAATGCGTGATGCATCTTGCTGTTGTAGCACAAGCATTGATAGAAAATCCCGGGAGTTAATGTCACCAGTCGGAGAGAACGCGTTGGCCAACAGCGATCCTCTCAACGTCCATCAGAGAGAATGAGATCAAGAAGAATGGGAAGAGGAAGAAGGAAAGGAAGAATGAACACCTGAAAAGACAGGAAAACGACAGACTCACGCGCAAGTCTGTCTAAACCCTTTAATAACCTCTGAAATCTTCTCAAACCTCTTCCGATCCAATCCTTTTGCACCGCCCATCACCTCGACCGAATCCAACTGATCTTGATCATCGTCGAGGTCTGATCCAGACTTAGCTACAACGAGGAAGGTTTGACGCTCGAAAAGGACCGCTTCGACACAGCTTGAGATGTCGCGGAGGTGCGACAGATGCGCTTTGATGAGATCGGCGTTGGGGATCAAGGTGTGGATGACGGATGACCAGGCCTGTCGTGAGGGAGGTAAGTCGGCATAAGAAGTCCATCCAGGTTGAGGATCAGTTCGTTTTGTTATTCCACATCCCATCCTTTTCCATCCCATCCCATCTCCTCTCAATAAGAAGGTTTAGATATCGAGTGTGGGGAAGGGGTCGGGTGGTGTGGGGCGCGGGAGCACGACGCCGTTGACGTCTCGCGCCGCATTTCAAACTCACCTTATACAAACTTTCATCCCAAATACTAGTCCCGAAACACCTAATAGGATTTGGTCTTCTCCCATCAATCAGCACCCCCTCAGCTCGTCTCTCTACTTCCTCTTTCTTCTCTCTGAACACCTTCTCTTTCTCCGCATCTACGCCCCCTCCACTTATCGTTGTTGAGGGCCCGATCGTCCCGCCACTGCCCTGTCCAACCAGATCCATCTTATTAATCAACACCCAGACGCCAGCACCTTCCGAGTTCTCATTACTTCGTAAAGCCTCCAAACATTCCTCGAAATACCGGACGTCTTTCTCCCACTCTGGTGATCCCGAAGGTGTAGTCGCGTCAAATACGTATATCAATATAGCGACATTTGAGAAGATCTGAGATTTTTGCGTAGAGACGAATTGATCAAGAAAGGATTCTTGACCTCCACAGTCCCAGAGGTTAAGGACGAGTGATCCTAGGAATCGGACGTGGCTGTGCTCGACATCGATCGTTGCGCCGAGACGGGAGGTATCTGCGGCGATCATGTTGGTGCTGTGCCAATTTTCCAAAAAAAAAAAAAAAAAAAAATTGGCAGGAGGGGAAGAAAAAACGGAAGAAGAGAAATGTACGTCAGCAGTCTGGAATCCCTCGTCTTTGGATGATACGTATCAAGATAAAACCATTTGGAACAGTCCGAAGAAAAGCTGGCAGCGATTGTGTGATAGGCTGAACCGCAGGAGAAGGAAGAACGCAGCGAATGAGACAGAACTCGAAGCTCACAAGATGACCGACCGCATTGACGTTTTCCCACTCCCGGACTTGCCCATCAAAAGCACTTTCTTCTTGATGTTGGACATGATCGTCGGTCTTTTCTTTATTTGAATGATTGGAAAGGCAATGAAGAAGAAGAAGGAGAAAAGGGGTCCTAGGGAATTGTTGTTGTTTTTTTTCTAGCTTTACGTTGTTGATGTTGCGATCCTTCACCAGCGGCGAGCGGCAAGCGGCACGATGACAGATGATCTAGACGAGTTGAGGCGAGGACGTGACAGTTGGTTGGAGTGATTTGAGATTTCCCAAAGCCGGAATTTAAAGAACAGATCAAAGAGCAAGATCGAAGACCGAAGACCAAAGACCGAAAAGGTCAATTGAGAGAAAATAAGATAAGAATGATCTTGCCGTATTGTCGATCTGTCGACCAATTGAAATAAATGTGAGCACTTGATCGGATGACTTGGGCGGAGGGTCGGGGTCCCGGCTCAGCTCCTTGTCGTATCTCAAGTATTTCCTTTTGTCTAAATGATTTAGCAGTTGCCGTATCCGTGTCAGCACTGTCTGTTAACCCTGTCTTTTATGTATAGGATAGTTGAGCCCCGAACGCTGGTGGTTTTCCCTTTGGACGAGCGACGGAACAAAGCTCTAGCGCTGTACCTGTGATGGAGGAGTTGACGATCGTTATCAATAGCTACTATGAGGCCTCGAGCACGACCCTGAACCCCCGGCCCGCGGTACCTTGACCCCTCTTCTACCTCACGAGGGTACTGACTGTATCGGTTCCCACCTGTCCTTTCGCTCCCCCCTGGGTGAGATGTCACGTCTTGTATTACGTAATGAGGGTCCCCGTCCGCTCCAAGTGACGGCGGACCGGGGGGGGGGTTGGTTTGAGGGTCTCAGCGAGTTTTAACCTAGGGGTTTATTCTTTCACGTGAAGCTATTCCCCTTCCTTGGCCTTTGACCGCAGTCCCACCCCGAACCTCCTCCTCCTTCGAGTTGCACTGTCACCCCCCCTAACCCATCTGCGACGCGTACCCTGGCCCCCCCCCCCTCCTCCTGTTTCTCTCTCGCCTTTTCCATCCCCCTCATCCCCCCTTTCTAGCACCCCCAAGAGACCAGACCCCCAGAGACCTTCAGGTCAGGCAAGACAGACGAGGAGGGGAGGCATCAGACGTCCAGGGGAGCATGTTATTCCATTTCATTCCTGCGCTCATCACTCGTATCAACCATTATCATATCGAGGGAACAGCAAGCAACAACAGACGACTAGTCGGGTACAGGTCGTTTGGCCCCTTCTACTCTTACTCATCCTCCCCTCTTCACACCAGTGATGTCAAGTGCAGTGAATAGATTATAGTCACTCTTTCCATCAATTAAATCAACTCGCATCATCCCTCTCTGGAAACCATAATTCACGAGTTCCGATCTCTTCCTTTCCTGAGTTCTGCCAATCCTTTAAAGACCAGTCTCCCGGATTACGAAAAAAAGAATACAAAGCAAAAAAAAACTCCCTTTCCCGATCCACAATGGCCGCCCAGATGTATCAGCGAGACCCTCGTGCCGGCCTCTTTCTCGGAGGTCAACGAGTCTCCGGTGCTGAAGTCCGAGATCAAAACGTCATGGCCTGTCAAACCGTTTCCAACATCTTGAAGAGTTCGTTGGGACCCGTTGGGCTGGATAAAATGTTGGTCGATAATGTTGGAGATGTTACTATTACGAATGATGGAGCGACGATTTTGAGTTTGTTGGAGGTGGCACATCCGGCTGTGAGTGTTTGAAGCCCTGTGCAACAAGGAAATCTTACTGTCGTTGTTTCTTTCAGGATGATGGACAGGTGTCCCTGTCAATTTGCGTGAATACTAATCACTCGCCCTTCTTTCCACGCTTCCCCCGTACCCTTGCCCTGCCCATTTTCATATATTATTTTATTTTCGCAGGCCCGAATCCTTGTCTCCCTCGCCGCACAGCAAGATAAAGAGGTCGGTGACGGCACGACCTCTGTCGTTCTTATCGCCTCCGAGCTCTTGCGACGTGCGAACGAACTCGTTCGAAACAAGATCCACCCTACGACCGTTATCACCGGCTACCGATTGGCGTGTAAAGAGGCGTGCCGATTCATGGCTGAACAAATGAGCACGAAAGTGGACAAGCTAGGCAAAGAGTGTCTTATCAACGTTGCCAAGACGTCGATGTCTTCCAAGATCTTGGCAGCCGACGATGAATTCTTCGCGCCGCTCGCTGTCGACGCTATGCTCGCCGTCGCTACGACGAACCCACGTGGAGAGAAAAAGTACCCGGTTAAAGCTGTTAACGTGTTGAAGGCGCACGGGAAGAGCGCGAAGGAATCATTCATGGTGAAAGGTTACGCTTTGAACTGTACCGTTGCTTCTCAAGCTATGAAGACCAAGATCAAGGACGCCAAGATCGCTTGTTTGGACATCAACTTGGCTAAACAGAGGATGCATCTCGGTGTCCATATCACGATTGACGACCCGGATCAATTGGAAGAAATCCGAAAACGAGAATCCGAAATCACACTCGAAAGAGTCCGAAAGATCCTCGCGACGGGTGCTAATGTGATTTTGACAACCAAGGGAATTGACGATCTCTGTTTGAAAGAGTTTGTCGAAGCAGGTGCGATGGCGGTCAGACGATGTCGAAAGGAAGACCTTCGAAGAATCGCGAAAGCGACGGGAGCCACCTTGATTTCTTCTCTCGCCAACTTGGAAGGTGAAGAAACGTTTGAAGCTTCCTCTCTCGGTCATGCCGAAGAAGTCGCACAGGAACGAATCAGTGACGACGAACTCATCTTGATCAAGGGAACCAAAGTTGTAAACTCATCTTCCATCGTTCTCCGTGGTGCGAACGATTACATGCTCGATGAAATGGAGAGGGCGTTACACGACGCCTTGAGCATCATCAAACGAACCTTGGAGAGTGGTTCCGTCGTTCCCGGTGGTGGAGCAGTCGAAACTGCACTCTCAATCTACCTCGAAAACTTTGCAACCACCCTTGGATCTCGAGAACAGCTCGCTATCGCCGAATTCGCAGCCGCACTCCTCACTATCCCCAAGACTCTCGCAATCAACGCAGCCAAGGACTCGACCGATCTCGTCGCGAAACTCAGGGCGTACCATAATGCAGCTCAGAGCGCACCTACAGGTGACCCAAAGAAGGCACTCATGTTCTACGGTCTCGACTTGATTAACGGGGAAGTTCGGGATAACAGAAGTGCAGGTGTTTTGGAACCAACAATAAGCAAGATCAAGAGTTTGAAGAGCGCTCTTGAGGCTGCGACCAGTTTGCTCAGAATTGATGACAGCATCACTGTTGGTGAGTAGTAAAACCCGAAGCCGGAAACGCATGCGTTGTTTTCGTTTGCTCCGCTTCGGCGTCAGCCGCGCATCGCAAGGATACTAACCCAGCTCGACCCCTCTTTTCCCTTTTCCTTGTCCTCTTCCTTTCCCTTTCTCTCACTCCCCCCCCCCCCCCCCGCCCCTCCGC
>JANGFI010001884.1:0-49864 GCA_025758705.1 Goffeauzyma gilvescens | reverse complement strand
TCGTGACGGCGGGAGAACAGGGAGGGGGAGAATCGAAATCTGTGAATAATCAATCAGGTGAAGCGAAACAGCGTCTGTCTACTGTTCAGGCGAAAGAGCGAGCGTTCTGGATCTGGTGAACGCGGGGATGGGGGAAAGAGGAGGAGGAGTGATCATCGAGTTTCTCAATCCCGAGTTCCCCCATCCTGTGGCTCTAGCTTCCGTCGGTCGGTCGGTCGGTCGGTCAGTCGGACTTTGAAGCGATAACCTCTTTCCCCAAGACTTGTGATAGTCCATCCCAACCACCCACCTATCGACCTTATCGTCCACGCAATCACCATCACCATCACCACCACCAAACCCCTCCCCCACAAGGATCGGCGACGACTTCCATCGCCCATCATCTATCGTCACCGCCTTTCGTTCACAGTCGAGGTATATACAGGACAGGGTCCGTCTTCTTCATCCTTTGCTTTCTTGCGCAACGAACGGTGGTACATCATCAAGAAAAGACTCAACTACCTGCCCTTTCCTCACTACCACAAGAGGTTTGATTGTGTTGAGAAATCAAGCCAACAGAACGGAACAGCATATAGCAAAGGTTGTGCTAGATTCCAGAACCAACACAGAACAGACCGACACATTCTCAATACTCAGCTAATAGCTGGGAACGAGAGACGCTCCGAGCTATTTCTAGCCTCTTAGCTTAGCTTCTTTCTTTTCTGATTGAGAGAGGAAGAAGTCGACGAAACGACTAGAGAATAAAGCTCTTTTCTCTTTTCGAGCCCATCTACCCTTTTTCCAACTCTTACAACAATGTCCTCCTCTATCCTCCACGACGGCTCCTCAAACGGGGACGCTGAGTTCAGCTCGTCTTCTCCCATAGCTGCAAACGGAATGAGTTTCCAGCAAGAAGATGGAACTGGCGAAGGAGGTCAGTATGATCATAGGAAGGTGACGCAGTTTATTGGTGAGTCGATCGATCCCTGTTCTTCCGGGCGGGAAGCGGCTTGTCTTCTGGAACAAGTAGCTTGGCGATCCAAACGACTAGACGTAGCGGGCAGCTCCTGTCTACCTGTGACTGACATCAATCTCTCTCTCGTCCTCTCTTTCTCTTTCCTCGTGCCAAAATAGGCGCCAACGACCTCGGTAACGCCGCACCATCCAAAGTGACTGACTTCGTTAAAGCTCACGGAGGTCATACGGTCATCACCAAGGTGAGTTGAGTTTCCAGATATGACATATGACTTGATCTGTGTGCCGAGCTGCGACAGGAAGTGGCAGTCGGTGTCAAGTCGTGGCTCGCTGGACTTGAACGATGCTAGACAGTGCAAGGCTGCACGTAGATGAGCGCAGAGCCAAGCGACGTCTTTGGTGATCGAATCTCCTTTCGCTCCGACAACTAATCCGCCTTGCATGTTTGCCCCCCTCCGCTCTTCTGCAGATCCTGATCGCCAACAACGGTATCGCTGCCGTCAAGGAGATCCGATCCATCCGAAAATGGTCCTACGAGACTTTTGGCTCCGAACGATTGATCGAATTCACCGTCATGGCCACTCCCGAGGACTTGCGAATCAACGCCGAGTACATCCGAATGGCTGACCGATACGTCGAAGTCCCCGGTGGATCGAACAACAACAACTACGCGAACGTGGACCTGATCTGCGATGTCGCTGAGCGAGCTGGAGTGCACGCCGTTTGGGCCGGATGGGGTCACGCGTCCGAGAACCCGAGATTGCCAGAGACGCTCGCGAAACAGAAGATCATCTTTATTGGTCCTCCTGGATCGGCTATGCGATCACTCGGTGATAAGATCTCATCGACGATCGTCGCTCAACACGCTCAGGTGCCGTGTATGCCTTGGTCCGGTACGGGAATTTCAGACACCGTCCTCTCCGATCAAGGATACGTGACGGTACCTGATGACGCTTATGCCGCTGCATGCATTACCTCTTGGGAACAAGGATTGGAGAGAGCCGAATCTATCGGATGGCCAGTCATGATTAAGGCATCTGAAGGTGGTGGTGGAAAGGGTATTCGAATGGTCGATGCCAAAGAAAAATTCAAGACCGCCTTCCAAGCCGTATTCGCTGAAGTCCCTGGATCACCCATCTTCATCATGAAGCTCGCTGGATCAGCTCGACACTTGGAGGTTCAGCTTATCGCCGATCAGTACGGTAATGCCATCTCCTTGTTCGGTCGAGATTGTTCCGTTCAAAGACGACACCAGAAGATCATTGAAGAGGCACCGGTCACCATCGCTCGACCCGAGACTTTCGAACAGATGGAAAAGGCCGCGGTCCGTTTGGCCAAGTTGGTCGGATACGTCTCCGCTGGGACAGTCGAGTACCTCTACTCCCACGCCGACGATTCATTCTACTTCCTCGAGCTCAACCCTCGTCTCCAAGTAGAGCACCCGACCACAGAGATGGTCTCCGGTTGCAACATCCCCGCCGTCCAACTTCAGATCGCAATGGGCATTCCCCTCCACCGGATTCGAGACATCCGAAACCTGTACGGCCTCGACCCTCACGGTAGCACCTACATCGACTTTTACGGAGAGAACCCTGAATCCGCTAACACGCAGCGAAAACCTCAACCCAAAGGTCACGTCGTCGCTTGCCGAATCACTGGTGAAAATCCGGACGCAGGTTTCAAACCTTCCTCAGGTAACTTGACTGAACTCAACTTCAGATCCAACTCCAACGTCTGGGGTTACTTCTCTGTCTCCTCTGCCGGTGGTCTGCACGAGTACGCCGATTCTCAGTTCGGTCATATCTTTGCATACGGTCAAGAACGTTCCGAGGCCAGGAAATCAATGGTCGTCGCCCTCAAGGAATTGAGTATTCGAGGTGAATTCAGAACCACAGTCGAATATCTCATCAAATTGCTCGAGAAGCCCGAGTTTGAGAACAACACGTTGACCACTCAGTGGTTGGATGGCCTCATTGCCGAGGGAATGACCTCGGAGCGACCGGATACCACTATCGCCGTCATCTGTGGTGCCGTCGTCAAGGCCCATGTCGCTTTCGAGTCATCCGTCGCCTTGTACAACTCGATCCTCGAGAAAGGTCAGGTCCCCGCTCGAGATAGCTTGCAGACTTTTTTCAAGACTGAGTTCATCTACGAGGGTGTTCGCTACTCTTTCGCGATGGCCAAAGCCTCCCCTCATTCATTCACCCTCTTCGTGAACGGTGGAAAGATTCTCGTCGAATGCCGAAGCTTGTCCGACGGTGGATTACTCATCTCCCTCGCTGGAGCTTCCCACACCATTTACTACCGGGAAGAAGTCGGCGCATTCGTCTTGTCGATCGATGGCAAGACCTGCATGATCGAGGATGAACAAGACCCAACTCAGCTCCGAGCTCCTTCCCCAGGAAAGCTCGTTCGATACTTGATCGACTCTGGAGACCACGTTGACGCCGGAGATGCTTACGCCGAGATTGAAGTCATGAAGATGATCTTGCCCGTCACCGCTGGCGAGTCTGGTATTGCTCAATTTATGAAGCAGCCCGGGCAAACTCTCTCCCAAGGAGAACTTATCGGTATCCTCACACTGGACGATCCCTCGCGAGTCAAGTTCGCCAAACCCTTCGAGGGCCTCCTACCTTCGTTCGAGCTTTCCCATGGTCGATACGGATCTAAACCTCATCAGAGACTTCGAGAGCACCTCGAGATTCTCTACGAAAACTTGGCAGGATACGACAACAGTGCCGCCGTTCTCGGTTCTCTCAAGGTCGTTGAGCAGATGCTCAAGGAGCAAGACCTCCCTTACGCTCACGTCAACGATACCCTCTCTACTCTCAGCGGTCGAATGCCCGCCAAGCTCGAGGAAGAGGTCCGAGCGATTATCGACGTCAGCCGACAGAAGAAGGGTGAATTCCCCTCCAAGAAGATTCGACAGGCGATCAACTTGTTTATGGAAGAATCAGTTGCTCCCAAAGAAAGAGTCGCCGCCCGAGCCTCTGTCGCGCCTCTTCAAGCTGTGGTTGATGCCTTTGAAGGAGGTCTCAAGGTTCACGAATGGAGGATCTATGCTTCTCTGCTCAACATGTACGCCGATATCGAGGAGCCCTTCGCCTCTGGCAAGACCGAAGAATCGGTCGTCTTGAGACTCAGAGACGAGAGCCCGGATATTGACACCGTCGTCAAGCTCGTCCTCTCCCACAGCAAGGTCAGCCTTAAAAACAAGCTCATCTTGGCGGTACTCGACATTATCAAATCGATCACCCCTCGAATCCCCGTCATCAACGACACGATGATCAACTCGGCGCTTTCCCGACTCGCTGTGCTCGACAGCCGACCCACCACCAAGGTCGCCCTTGGCGCCCGAGAAGTCCTCGTTCTGGGCTCTTTGCCCACCTTTGACGAGCGATCCGTGCAGATGGAGCAAATTCTCCGATCTGCCATCACCTCCCACCAATACGGAGGTGATAACTCGGGCAACCAGAACTTGCCTTCGATGGACATTCTCAAGGAGGTCACTGATTCTCGGTTCACCGTTTACGATGTGCTTCACAACTTCTTCGATCACTCGGACCCTTGGGTCGCTATGGCCGCTCTCGAGGTCTACATTCGACGAGCTTACCGAGCCTACAATGTCATGCACATCGATTACGAGCCCGGAGAGGTGTCTGGCGAACCCCACATTCTCACATGGCGCTTCAAGCTGGGTCACACTAGCTCTGAGCCTATGACTCCTCGAGTGGACTCTTCCCGAGACGTTTCCCGAGTCGGCAGCATGTCGGATCTCACCTACGTTATCAACAGAAACCAGGTCGAGCCCATTCGATTCGGTCTCATGTCTTCTTTCAACGATCAGCAGTCTCTCGCTGCCAACTTCACCAAGTTGTTGGCAGAATACCCGCCGTTCGACGATGCCGAGTTCAAGGAGCGACATGGTAAGGATGCTCGTCATCCGAACGTTATGAATGTTGCCCTGCGAATGCACGGTGATGACCCTTCCAGCGATGACCAGGTCATGGCTGCCTTCTGCGAGCTCGTCAACAAGTACTCTGACAAGGTTTCGGGTCGAGGTATCAGGCGAGTCACTTTGCTGATTTGTCGAAAAGACCAGTACCCGTGGTATTACACCCTCCGAAACGCAACCGGTGATGTGTGGAAGGAAGAGCAGGCTATTCGAAACATTGAGCCTGCGCTCGCCTTCCAGCTCGAACTGGGACGTCTCTCCAACTTCAAGATTACCCCTCAGGCCTCTTCCAACAGACAGATCCACGTCTACCACGCCGTTGGTCGAGAGAACACGTCGGACATTCGATTCTTCGTTCGAGCCCTGCTTCGACCTGGTCGTCTCACCGGTTCTATGAAGGTTCAGGAATACCTTATCTCGGAGACTGATCGACTCGTCAACTCCATTCTCGACACGCTTGAGATCGTCAGCGCCCAGCACCGACAGGCTGATTGCAACCACATCATGGTTAACTGTGTTCACAACCTCCGAGTGTCCTTCGATGATGTCCAGGAGGCGCTCGCTGGCTTCATCGAGAGACACGGCAAGCGATTGTGGAGACTGCGAGTCACCCAAGCTGAGATCCGAATCGTGATTGAGGACGAGGAGGGAGTCGTGACTCCTATCCGAGCATTCATCGAGAACGTGTCTGGTTTCGTCGTCAAATACGAAGCCTACCAGGAGGTAGCGACCGAGAAGGGCCCTGCGATTCTCAAGTCGATTGGCGACCAAGGTCAATTTCACTTGCAGCGAGTCAACTTCCCGTACACCACCAAGGAGTCCCTGCAACCGAAGCGGTACCAGGCACATGTTGTCGGCACCACTTACGTCTATGACTTCCCTGACCTGTTCCGACAGGCTGTCCGACGAGTCTGGGAGAAAGCAGCCGAGTACTACCCCGGTCTCAAGGAGCCGAGCGATTTACTTGTTGCCAACGAGCTTGTTTTGGATGAGAACAACGACTTGCAGGAGGTGGCTCGACCTCCTGGCATGAACAGTTGTGGTATGGTTGGTTGGATCTTTACGATCAAGACACCCGAGTACCCCAAGGGTCGAAGAATTGTCATCGTTTCTAACGATATCACCTACCAGATCGGTTCCTTTGGACCTGCCGAAGATGACTTTTTCTTCAAGGTCACCGAACTTGCTCGACAGTTGGGTCTTCCTCGAGTGTATCTCTCTGCTAACTCAGGTGCTCGAATCGGTCTTGCGGAGGAAATCATCGGTCTGTTCAGCGTCGCCTGGAACGATCCGAGCAAGCCCGAGAAGGGTTACCAGTACCTCTACCTCACCCCGGAGAACTTGTCTAAGCTCAAGGACAACGGTGCTGGCAGCGTGATTACGAACGAGATCGAGGTCAATGGCGAGCGTCGCCACCAGATTACTGCCATTATTGGTCTCAAGAACGGTCTCGGAGTCGAATGCCTTAAGGGATCCGGACTGATCGCCGGTGAAACCTCTCGAGCGTACGATGACATCTTCACTATTTCCCTTGTCTCTGCTCGATCTGTTGGTATCGGCGCCTACCTCCTTCGACTTGGTCAGCGAACAGTACAGGTTGAGGGCCAGCCCATTATCTTGACTGGAGCCCCTGCTCTCAACAAAGTGCTCGGACGAGAGGTCTACACCTCCAACTTGCAGCTTGGTGGAACTCAGATCATGTATAAGAACGGTGTCTCGCACTTGACCGCCCAGTCTGACTTGGAAGGTGCTCTCAAGATCATTCAGTGGCTCTCGTACGTTCCCGATCGAAAGGGCAAGGCCATCCCCATCTTCCCCTGTGGAGACTCTTGGGACCGACCGATCAGCTATTGTCCTCCCAAGGGACCTTACGATCCCAGATGGTTCCTCGAGGGGAAAGTCGAGGAGAGTGAAAGTGGGGCTCAGTTCTTGCCCGGTTTCTTTGACAAGGGATCGTTCCAGGAGACATTGGGTGGATGGGCGCAGACGGTTGTTGTGGGCCGAGCTAGGTTGGGTGGCATCCCGATGGGTTGCATTGCTGTCGAGACGAGAACCATCGAGAGAGTGGTTCCCGCTGACCCAGCCAACCCGGCCTCGTTCGAGCAGAAGTTGATGGAGGCTGGTCAGGTCTGGTACCCGAACTCGGCATACAAGACGGCTCAGGCCATCTTTGACATGAACCGAGAGGGCTTGCCCTTGATTATCTTTGCGAACTGGCGAGGTTTCTCTGGTGGTCAGCAGGATATGGTGAGTGCGATGATCGTTTTCCATATCACAGTGCAGTGTGCTAACATAAGTTCTTTTCATAGTACGATGAGATTCTCAAGCAAGGTTCCAAGATCGTTGATGGTCTTTCCGACTACAAGCAACCCGTCTTTGTCTACATCGTTCCTAATGGAGAACTTCGAGGTGGAGCCTGGGTCGTGCTTGACCCCTCCATCAATCCTCAGCAGATGGAGATGTACGCCGACAAGGAGTCCCGAGGTGGTGTTCTGGAGCCAGAGGGTATTGTTGAGATCAAGTACCGTCGTGACAAGGTTCTCGCCACTATGCAGCGACTCGACCCAGAGTACGCTCGACTCAAGGCGGCCAGCGAGGATGTCAGCAAGTCCCCCGAGGAACAGCAACAAGCGATGGACCAGCTCAGCGCTCGCGAAAAGCACCTCATGCCAACGTATCAGCAGATTGCCATCCTTTACTCTGACCTCCACGACCGAGCCGGCCGAATGGAGGCCAAGGGTTGTGCTAAGGCGACCGAATGGACCGAATCTAGACGATACTTCTACTGGAGGCTGCGTCGTCGTCTGAACGAGGCGCACATGCTGCAGAAGATCGCAACGGCTGACCCGACACTCTCTTACGAAGAACGCAAGGGTGTGTTGTCTCAACTGGTCGAGGCGGACCAAGCCGACGACCGAGCGGTCGCCCAGTGGATCGAGGGTCACGCCGATGTGGTTACTACCTACGCCGCCGAAATTAAGACAGACTACGTCGCTAGGCAGATACTGCAATTCTCCGAGATGGATCGAGAGGGAACGCTTGCTGGTTTCACTCGAATCATGGAGGCGCTTTCGCCAGAGGAGAGAAAACAACTGATTGACCAAGTTTCGGCCGACATCTGATCATAGACGCAGGGGGGAAGGGGCTCGCTTTGAATGGGAGAGGGGTTTTTTGTAGTGGTTCCTTTTGTATCAACATCATCCACGCACAGTAGAGGCTGGAGAATGGGTCGAGGGCTTTTGCTGGACGCATGGTCCTCACCAAGAGTTCTTGTTCCCTTACAATGAAATGAATAACGTTCTGTTCTACATTCTTAGCTCGGCCGGCATACATTCGTTTTGAGTGGATATCATGTGTCAGCATGTACAGTTTTCTGTCGGGGCGTAGTCCGACGTATGACAGAAGCCTCGCCGCGTCCGCCGCCCAGTAATCAACCGCCGAGGCACCAACACTGGTTATCCGAGAGGCACGAGGGCTCCGAGATTATCACGGACTTCAGGGGATTTGTTGTTAGGTCCAGATATCGCAGGGGGTTGCAGGAAATTCTCCGGACATGGAACAGAAGAACGACCGACCATGCGAGTTTATTAAGTCGTCTTAGCTATTGAAGGACCTTGTAGGATGTGAGGGACGGGACACGTTGAAGGAATGGTGAATGTTGATTCGCTGAGAGAGACCAGGATGAACATGCTTGTCGCTGAAAGATCTTGTTTCCCGTGTCTTTTTCTTTCTTTCCACCTCGTCACCGCACCTAGCGGACTCACGAGTGCATAATCCCCCCGAAAGATCGTTGGGATCTGATTGTGGGAATTTCCCCGGTTGGTCCCGCCGGTAGCCCCGTGGCCTGTGCCCTACTACTACCCCTTGGCTTAGGCCCCTTCGCCCCTTGAGAGACCCAAATCGGGGCGAAGCGTGGGGCCAGGGGGGGGGGATGCTTTATTTTAAAAACAAATAGAAAGTCTTGGCGCGCTTTACCAATGCGACCGAGCGAGATCTGGAATGCGCCTGACGAACGTGCGATCTAGCGGATGGCGAATACGGTAGATGTTGGTAGGATAGGATGAGATCTTTCCGTAAGTTGATTGTTATTGTTAAGTGTTGATATCCATCCCCGATCCCCAACTGAGACGTTCGGTCCATTGGATGCCCTCTCCAACTCGTCGCCCGCCTGAATGGGACAGGGACCAGATAATTTGATCGGATGTTTTTTTGCCTTGACCACAAGAACCCACGTTCGTGCACTGAGAGGCGTTATGTTGACATATGGTGCCGCATGGTCATGACATTATGGATTTCGGTGATTTTAATGCCATGTGTATCCGACCACGTTTGTCGCCCGACAAGTCGCAAGCTGCCGCTATTGAGTGAAGCCCTTATATATGTACGTGAAGTCAAATCCTGAAGCCTATGCTCGCCCTTCGCGCCGGCATCTCATCTTTTGAATCAAGATTCAAGCACCTCAAGAAACCCATCACCGTATCTCAAGATGATTGCCAACGCCTTTCTTGCACTGGCTATCCTCGGCTTCGGAACTGTTGCCAATGCTCAGACGTTCCAACGTTTGGGAGGATGTCCTCAGCTCGGATGTATCTTCCCGCCTGATCAGGTAGGTCTTGCTGGAGCTGTGGGAAGTTGCGGCTGAACACTGATCACCCTGGTGGACTAGGCCGAATTCCTCGCCGGTGCTCGGTTCGATATTCGGTAAGTGGTATGGCTATCAAAGAAAGAAGGGGCCTTCGCTCACCCTTCCATATCTCACAGACTCGAAGTCCACGCTCCTCACAACGGATCCGAAGCTTTTAATAATGGTGTCCCGGACGACAAGGTTAGTCTTTATGGTACCGCCTGATCATGCGAGGAGTTTATGCTAAATATGGGGTTCTCCATCTTATCTTCAGTTCTCATTGAAGATTAGCAATGATAAGGGGTACGAAAAGGATATTACTGAGTTCTTCCAGATCGACGAGTCCCCTCTCGAGCATTGGAATTTCACGTAAGTCTCCCACTCCTTTCTGAAATCATCTTTTCTAATCAACTTGTCTTCTTGCAGATATTACGAGGACCTCTTCGCTAAAGACGCCAAGACTCCTGTGGTGGTATCTGTTAGCGCTAAGGCGTACCGAACCCTCTCGCTGTACGAACCTGGCACTTACACCGTTACACTCTCATACTACAACACTCAGTCGACAGTAGCTCATTGGACTGTCCATGCCCCTGAGAAGAAGGCCAAGGCTAAGAATGTCATCATCATGATTGGAGACGGCATGCCCCAAACCGCGATTACCGCAGCGAGATTGATTGGTCACAAGTCGGTTCGTCTTTCTCTGTCTTTTCTTTTGGTTTTTTTTTTCTCACTTCTGGCTTTGCAAAACATGCGGAAAGAAGGCATTTTCAGGAACTGACATTGTCCCGCGCTGTTGTTAGATCAACGGCAAGTACCAAACCAAGTTGGCGGTGAGTCCACAGCCCTATTCTATCAGTCCATGGAAGGAGATACTTACTCTGGACCGCTTTGCTTTCCATTGTGGCATTTACAGCTAGATTCCATGGGAGTCTCGCTCCAAAGGACCGGCTCTCTGTCTTCCTTCATCACCGACTCGGCCAACAGCGTGAGAAATTCTCCTATTACTAGCTCTGCTTCTTGACAATACCATCAGCTGAGGCGAAAAAATCTTGGTCTTTCTTTTCGTTTGCTTTCAATAGGCAACGTCCATCTTTTCCGGTCACAAAACTGTGGTGAACAATTTGAACGTATACCAAGACAGTTCAAAGGACGCATATGACGATCCCAAGGTAACTTAACCCCAGTTCTACCTGGAACAATTTGACCATGCTTACGGTTCCCTTCTATTTTGGCAGTTCGAAACAATTGCGGAATTGTACAAGCGTCAGGTAGGAGGCCAGTTGGGGATAGTTTCGACTGCCTACATTGCTGATGCGGTAAGTTTGACTTTTCCTCTCCCCCAAAACCTTGCATTCGCTTGATCCAAGGGACTCGGCTCACCTCGCCACCATGCATCTCTTTCCATGTCGTTTACAGACTCCGATGTCTCTTATCGGGCATTCTCGAGATCGTAATAGTGAGTAGCCAAAAGGAAGTCGTCCATGCGATATGTACCCCGCTAATATCCTTCCCTCTTTTCGCACCATGATTCGATACAACCCAGCCTACCCTGTATGTCCCATCGGTCATCGCATGTTCAACAATACCTACTGACCTACATTACATTAGCCTCTGATCGAGCAAGCCCTTCATGGTCTTGCGAAGAACTATTCCGACTTCAATCCCGAGTGGAAAGGACCAGATGTTCTTTTCGGAGGTGGCGCGGAGCAATTCATTCCTGGTAAGCACTTGAACGATCGAACACCAAATTCGACCAAGGCTGATACTGTTTGATCCAGGCGCGGGGTCTCCAGACGGCAAAAATTACTACGACGCATTTGCGAGCGCTGGCTACTCAGTGGTATACGATAACACCCAGTTGCAAAAGGCTGATTCTAACAGCCGAACCCTTGGTATCTTTAGCAGGGGGAACATGGCTAAATGGTTGGACCGACAGGTGCGTTCTAGCTTTTTTCGATTTTGTCTGACGGCTCATCTGAGTTTGTTCCTTTCACAGGTTTACCCGGCGAACCTCAAGAACCAAAAGTGAGGATCACCCTCCCTTTAACGGTGGAAAAATAGACTAATTTTAGTATCTGTCCAGGAATCATCCTTATCCTGCGAATGCAAGCCAAGATGCTCTCGACCAACCTGGCCTCGCTGATATGACCTTGAAAGCGATCGATATTCTGCACAGTCGATCCAAGGCAGATGGTAACAAGGGATTCTTTTTGTTGGCCGAGGCCGCGAGTATCGACAAAATGTTCCATGTCCTGGACTACGATAGGGCACTCGGCGAACTTTTGGAGTTGGACAATACCCTTTCACGGGTACTCGAACGTCTCGAGAAGAAGGGTATCCTTGATGAGACGCTTGTTATTGTTACGGCTGATCATGCTGTGAGTTATCGAAATCATCCGAATATTTCACTGTGTGTTACTGATCTTTTGGGACTGGCGTAGCACGGCTTCGATGTGTACGGTGCTGCGGATACCCACTATTTGAAAGCCCAAAAAGACCAGCGAAAGAAGCGTGATGCCATCGGAGGTGAGATATCACGAGCTGTGCCGGCGCATGTTCCTCCAGCACTGATAACCTGTTCTGTTGTTCCCATCAGTGTATGTTGAGAGCGGTCTTCCAGAGTATACAGTCGCCAAGGGAAGTCTCCCAAACAACCATACCAAGGTTGTTGGACCCCAGGGAGATGGATTCCCAGTACAGGTAAGTGGAATCAAAGTGGCTTCGGCGCGTCTCATGTGCTAAAAGCGATTTTCCTTCTGGTCGACTACATTAGTGGGATGTTCGATACGGTATTGCAGCGTAAGAAACCATCCATTCTACTGCGCTTTTGTTCATTAACTAACTCGAAATTCTTGAAATCCACAGTGGATTCTCTGCCCACCCAGATGTCCGTGAGACTTGGTCTACGCACACCAACGGTACGAGGCTACCCGCCGTCAAATCCGCCGATGGTGACTACATCGCCAATCCGTCCGAGGACGTCGATGGAATTCTGGTGAATGGTACTCTTCCCAGCAGTGAAGCTCAGGGGGTCCACAGCCTTTCTGATGTGTCGGTCTTTACAAAGGGTGAGTCCGTCTGAAGTATTTGGTAATCCACGGAAGTTTCTAACAATTTTTCTTCTCCGTTTTAGGTCCTGGTAGCGAGTATTTCTTTGGGACATACGACAATACTGTGAGTTTGCGTTTTTTGAGTTCAAGTTCCCTATCTACGTCCAGCTCACAGCTTCTCTTCTGTATTCCAGGATATCTACTTCAAGATGGCCAGAGCCCTGGGTCTTGGCAGTGAAAAGAGGCCTCAATCCCACAAGGGGGACAAGAGCCACTAAGGCTAAGAGAGATCGGACGGAAGAAAGAGCAACACGCAATTCAACTTGAGTGTTTCTCCAGGCGGGGTCGGCCAGTCGATTGAACACGTCTGCAGCGCTTCAAGTTCGCAACCGCCACATCGGGTGGTAAGAATCGGAAGAAAGAAAAGCAAAAGATGCAATAATCTTTGGGACGTCCTTAAAGGCGTCAAGTATCGATGAAATTGTCTTCCAAAAAACTTCAGAAAAATGATGGCAGAAAAATATAATGAATTTGTGCTTTCTCTGGTGCCATTGCCATTTCTCGTATACAGCACGATGATGGGCTACAGAGAACGAGCAATCAGAAGAAAAGGCAAACCATCGCTTTGGAAGGGACACCCCGCTCTCTACAGATACCTCTGTGGCTGTGATTCCTGACTACCGATACATTCTACGACCTCGATGGCTATGGAGGGAGCCTTAGGCTTTTGAGGAAGGGTTCGACATTTTTGATAAAAGGCGCGGCGCGGCGCTTTTGACGGGAGTTTCGAGGTTTCTTTGCCTCTTCCTTTTTTCTTCTTTGTCTGGACATTGGTTAGGACGAGTTCCACCGAGAGACCATTCACTTCAAGTTATTCAATGTTCTCTGGTATCCAATCGAGGGCAATCCGCTTCTGCTTCCACATAAGGACGTGGATATATCCACGCGTGGCTCCCCTTTTTGTCGATGCGGTTGGTGTTCAAACGTTCAGGGTGGAGAAACAGTTGGATGACCGAAGCATCGGAAATAGTGGAACGGCAAAAGTGACAAGCTTGCTGTCTTCCGGGTGTCGTCGCTTGCGAAATTGTTTAACGACAACTTTGAGTGGTGGCGGTGGTGACTCAGGAGAGGCGGGGGAAGAATCCCTGACCATTTTCTTCAATTGTTCAGTCCCGCACGGCCTCGGCATGACCTTGACGCGACTCCATTAACACGTGCTGCTGGTCTGGTTAATATACCGGACCACATGGAGTGGCGAGCGCAAGCGCACCAGGAAATGTCTCAACGAGGGGGTTCCCCCCCCTCATTACGGCCGTGTGTCGCCGATGAGATAAGATAAGATAGAGACGACATTACGGTCGGTAGCTAAACAAGTTAGGAAACGCAAGACAGAAAAATGCAATCCCCCTAATTTCACAAATCCTCCCCCAATACGAATTGGATTGAAATCCAAACATTTTCCAAACACACATCTACTCCATTCTTCCTCCCTAAAACTAATTTCCCACACGGAACGAAACCCCTCCATATACTCTCCGTCCCTTACCTCGATGCAAAGTTTCGAAAAAAAAATTGGCGAAGTGTTGAACCCCATATGCAATCAATACCTTTTCCATAGTTGAGTTATGCTTGGACCGAAGCTGCAATGCCTAACGCAGGGATACCAAGCGAAGGCGAGCAGGAAAAAAACGACTGGGTTCTCAAAGAAAGGTAGTCGAATCGGAGAGTGGAATTGGCTGGGTGATAATGAGGCAGAGCTGGAGAACGTAGTAGTCGGGGAGACGATAATGGTTGGCGTAACGTCGAAAAGGGAAACAGCCTGTAGTACGTCTTTCGCATCCGCTCTTTTGTCCCATCGCCTTGCCCCTAGAATGGACGCCGCTGATATACTCCTCTTCGTGTTCTCGATCCTGGGTGGGATCTCGGTTGGTGCCCTTTTGAATTTCTTTCTTCGATATATGCCTAGCCAATCGACCCAGGGCCGCCAGGTCTCGCCAACTAGGCACTATACCAGAGTGCGGTGCACGCCTGCCTGCGATTCGCTAGTCACCTACTCTCCCGGCGGCCTGTCTGATCCAGATATTTAAATGACCACATACACACAGCGCTTGATTTTGCGCACCTACTTTGCCATCGCCAACATCGAGTCCCGACATCGAGAGACTCTCTCTCCCCCGTCGCTTCGCATTGTCCTTGCACTTTGGGTTTTGATCTGCGACGCTTCATTTGGGAACCAGTCTCTGCCTCTCTGTTCAATATAATCGTTCACAAACACGAGTCGTCTTCCTGAATAACTGGCATGACGCCCAATGATTCGGCCTTCCCTGGCGTGTAGTACCCAACTAGCTCCAAGTGATTTCCATATGTTCATTGACTACCCCTGAAACGTTCACTAGCTCTGATTGCAGCTGCCCTCCTTGGCCTGCTGGATCCACCGCTACCGACGCCATCATCCGTCAATGGACTCCCAGCTATACCAGCGTGCACCTGTCCCGCCAAAGCCATCTCGGTTTGCGTCCTGAACCGTCCACTTCTTTCTGATGACTCCGAATCCGCTCGCGCTATGACACCTAGTCCGGCTTCAGAATAAGCCCACCTTCGAGCGTCTTCCTCAGTGGGACCAGAGCTGGACGCGTTGGAAGAGGAAGACGTCGTTCGATCCATGGGATGAGGTGGCGGTCGTGATGGTGCCGGAAGAAGAGGTCTAGCTAGGCCTCGATGTATACGAGCTCGGGTGGGAGTAGGGGGATCTTCGGTATTCGCGGGATGCAAGGGAAAGGCTACAGGGGTGTAACCACCTTGTGGCGCTTCACGAACATCATTACCTCCTTCATTTGTGCGTTGGCTCACATCGTCCTCCATGATCGAAGGGGGTTGATCATTGTGATCACTGCCGGATTGCGAGTCAGACGAAGATGAATCATCGTCAGGTCCGGAATCCTGAGGATGACGTCGCTGTTTGGCTCGTCTTTTTTGACCCAGTTGAGGAGACATCGGCGATGGCGGTCGTTTAGCACCCTGAAATGTAAGCAGGGTCGACGCAAATGTTAAAGACCGTTTTGATTGCTGCAGCATAAAATGAGGAGGCTAGATGACCCATCAATGGAAAGAGGGATAAAGTGCGGACTCACTGCCATCTGCGGAGGCACCTCTTCAGACCACTCTTCTTCTAAGACACCCGCCCAAAGCCCCCAAGCCCCATCTCCCTTCGATCCTCCAGGCCCACCTCCACCAGCCTCTCCACCTAATCCAAACGCGACCCCCATCCCCCTCCGGCCCCCATACCTAGGTGCATCTCCCATCCCACTCGGATTAGCATGTCCAGCCAAAGGCGGGCCTTGCAAACCCCGATCGGTCCAAATCGTTCGCGTGTTCCTCAATGCGTTTGGAGCCAGTCCAAGGCGAGAGAGCAAGTTCTTGATTTGGCCACCTTGACGACCCCTGGCACGAGAAAGAGAAACTCGCGTGAAGCTGCTGGTCGCTGGGTGGGAGAGTGTGGTGGGTCGTCCGAGAGGGTAGGATGGATGGATTCGTGATGGTAGTGTCTCGTCGTCGTCGTGACGAGGCGGTTCAAATTCTGGAGGAACCTTGATCACTGATTGAAGGAAAAGAAGATCAAGAAGGGAGATAGGGAATTGGGGAAGGGTGTAAGGGAAGGAGATAGAATGGACGTCGTTCATGGAGTCAGCCAAGAGTTACGATCCGGCCCGGCAGAAAGATAGAGATGCAGCAATCCGAAACCACCTTAAAACAGCAAAAGAAATGTAAGGTGGAAGAAATACGTGTCAACTTTGGCTCACCCTCATCCCACCCTGGTAAAGATACTCCCCCGGCTGTTGCATTCCCAGTCCCGGCTCCGAACCCTCCCACGACCAATCCCCAAGGTGCGCTCCCAATTCCACCACCGATACCTTCCAATCCTCCACCACCAGTCAAGAACGTTTCGACCTCTTCTGCTGCGCGTGGTCTTGAGCCATGTGGGTGTGTGAGTTGACTGAGCGAGGTGAGAGTAGGATAAGGGAGTGAGAGTAATGAATAATGAGAAAAGTGGGGAGTGTGATTCGAAGGATTGTGAAGAAGCGAAGAAGCGTGGGTTGCGTGGGTGTCGGTGAATCGGTGGTCCTAGCATATTTGAGATGCAGTGTGGAGGTTTGGTAGGATGTAATGAGCGCAAGAAGATGTTTAGTCGGAGACGCAACGACCAAGTCCAGATGAGGGTGGTTGAATTTGCATATCACTCCATCACCCAATACTTACAGACATTTTTACCCTATTGCTAAACACCAAACTAGCTCAGTTGCCCTGTAATTTTAAGCCCGGTAAGTTGTCCTGCAGCTGGTGGGCGGTCTACTGCGATGTTCACCTTGATTCCTCTTGATCCTTCAGGAATCTTTATTCGCCAAGCAATCTATCGTAGTGTGTCCGACGATGTAGGGCTGATTCTGATCGTAATGATGGTGTTTCCGAGCTCGGCGTCTAGCTTATCAGAATCGGTTCTAATCCTCGTAATCTCATACAGCATTCACCCTTGTTGTGGCGGGTAGATAGACGCTTTCTTCACCATCAGTCCATTCGTATAAGGCCTTGATGTAGCCCTGTGTATGCTGTGCTTTGCCTCTGGATGGTGGTGATGATGTTGCCGTTGTCAATCAGATGCATAATGTAAACAACCGGCTTGAAATCTCCCCCCCCCCTCTCTCTCCCCGAGCTCGCGTGTGTAAGTTGTAATTGGCTCTGCCGTCAGGTCAGTGAGACATCGGAGAACGGGGGTGCGGGCGCTCGGGAGACATTCCAGATTAGGCAGGCGTGCAGCTAAAACAGGACGACAAGATGGACAGGATGACGCAAGATAACACGGACCGATGGACGACTTGTCAGTTGTGAGGCAGTGAAGGGAACAGAGTAAATCGGCTGATATCAGATGAGTGTCGCTTCACATGCTGTCATGGGCTTATGAAAGACGGGGCGAAGCCACATCGCCTTGGATCAATCATCGATCGAATTTTCCTGCTGATTTTCCTGCGTTCGCTGTCTACGGACATCCTCCGCCTAGCTATCAGCTCCTTTTACCAGAGATTTGAACTAGTTGAGCCCATGCGTCACAGCGGTTGTTGAGAGTATGTGCGGTAATATACAATAATGGGAAACACGCGACTAATGACTCTTGTACTATATGCTACAGTGAACTAACCGGACAACTCCCCCACCATTACCTCATTCATGCCTAATTTGTGTTATTCGAATTGTAATCACTTAGATCAAACTCCATTCACCGTCTTGCTCGTCTTCCACCATCATCTTTTTGTCGAGCTCGTCCACAACCGCGTCCTCAGCTCCACCCATCCTTTGACCTATGGACTTCTTGGAAAGTACATTCGACGTCAATTTCGGCGTCATCTCATCCCGTTCTTGCTCGATATCGTCCACCGTTTTCGTCCGTCGTCCATTACCCATATAGTCTGACTCAAATTGATGGTGGATGTACTCATGAAATGTGGAGAAGGTTGGGAAAGAGGCCGAGGGGGTAAGATCGATATATCGAAGTGAAACAGGCGAAGGAGTATGAGATGATCTACGTTGCCACAAACAGAAAAGTTTCAGTCATTAGCATCAGTGACCGCTCTAATCACGGAAAGAGGGGGAACTCAACATTCATCAACTCACCTTCCAAGTTCGGGCAGATTCTTGAGGATTGTCAACATGCTTAACGGTCTTACCCAATCTTGCCTGTTCACTCCCTGTTCACTCTCGAATTCAGCGTCGCCTTCACCCTGATGTTCTCCTTTTTCTCCCAATCCCTGAGTCCTCAACAGATACGCCAAATCGAAGCAGACCATCGCAAAACCCAGCACCAACTGTTCCTCCTTCTCAGTATATTTGTCCTTCGGTATCTGATGGAGCCCATCTCCAGCCAGTGCTTTGACAGACGTGAATGTCTCCACCTGACCATCTTCTTTTCGCTCAACCAAGATGCTCTGAGATAAATCTTCCTTGGCCACACGTCGTTTCTTTTTCCATTTTTGACGACTCGTCGAAACGTAGAGGTTCACATTGTTCTCGAACGGGAATTCTCGGACCAGATTGTCGGCGACAATATGTCTATCCGTCCGTGGAGGTAGAGACCCACCACCGCTTCCACTGGTTTGCGTCTTGTTTGCTCGTCCTTGGTCTTCTGCCTCGTTTGAAGCATCTCCGTCCGCCATGTATCCGAGCGAATTGCTGAGACGCACAAATGGTGCGGTTTCATTAGCGGAAAGATAGATCTTGCCCACGAAACGTTTAGAGTCGTGACTCGTTCGAACTGTTGGTGCAGATGTCGGTGATATTGTCGACGTCGGCTTTGAAGCACCATACGCCGCTGTACGCTGAGTCGTCCAGATATGTCCATCCGCCGCTGGTACCGTTTGAGTTGAAAACGAGAGGGAAGAAGAGGATGTTTCGAAGATATTGGGGAATCCGATATTATGGTAATGCAAGTGCCCATGACCTTCGCCGGGGATCGGCAATCCTTGCCAAGTCGGTTGAAAAGGTAAGAGCACGTCGAGATACTCAGCGCAGAGTATGAGTAGATGGAGTGTGTGTCCCAGAACGGCGTTGAGATGGATTGAGGGGTACGAAACAAATCCAGGGGGATCGGGAAAAGACAGACCGGCAATCTCCCACTTGAGTACGATGCCAGATCCTCGTTCCCCATTGCCAGCTTCCTCTCTGGGTCCTTTTCCTCCTGCACTCGGTCTTTCGATCGTACTGGCAGTCCTCCTTTTCTTCGCCCGCAATCCAAATACTCCGACCACCTCATTTACCAATACCCTTCTTGCTTTCAGCAATCGGGCATTCATGGCTGCGCCATCCGCCCTTGTTGCCTCCAATTCATCTTGATATATTTCCTTACGCCTTCGGCGTATCGACGGTTGTGGTGGTGATGATGATGTTTTTGAGGACAGAGGAGGCGGCATTGATGGCAGCGAGTTATCAAATGGGTCTTCTAAGTCCGGTTCAGCTGAGAATTCCTCTCCGAAGGATGATAAATGTCCATATTCCACGATTTGGTTCGCCTCACTCAGTTCAAGTCGTCGGTCTTCCATCTGTCTCTTGCGGTCCAAGAATCCAGACCTCTTAATGTCGATCAGACGCTGAGTTTCTTCCACTGCTCTGGCAATCATCTTCTTCTTCCTTGACAAGATCGCTACTTCAGCTCGCAATTGAATCGAGGCTAGTAGCGGCTTGAACGCATGGGAAGGTACAGTCCCATGATGATGCTTCGCAGCCGCAGACACAGCCACCGTTGACGGATCCTGAGGTCGACGACCAGAAGGAGTAGATGGAGCCGCCGTCGTAGAGGCGGCAGTGAGGATCTGTCGACCCCGAGCTTGAGATCGTGTTAACTGTGATTGCACGTGTGCCGTTGCTGAGGAATGTGCTGCAAGACTAGCTCTCATGCACGAGTCACAGTAAAGCTTGCCCCTTTTTAATTTGCAGCAATCGCACTCCATGATCGATTGTGCTGATTCGATGATTTTGCTTCGCTAGGTATGAGGGAAATGTGCAAAGAGAGGCAGGGTCTCCACTAGTCGGGTTGAATATGGCCGGGTCGGATATGTCTCAGGACCCATGGTTCAGTACTGCTGTTCTTTGAGAAATCCACGCGAAATTGGAGTGGTCATAGGTGATTATTGCATCGCACTTTGGTTGTATGCGGTCAAAGGAAAGGATGAAGGAGAGAAAGGGAGATGCAGGGGGGCGGGGCAGTGCTATGATGTGATGTCGCTTATGTAGGTTGGGAGATGATGACGACAACCTGTTGGGGAGGGCCTTTGGTACCAAAAGCGACGACTTTCGGGGTTTCGTTCTGGTCGAAGGGTAGGAAGGTGGATATTGGCGGATCCTCTTTATCCCTCTCTTCAATCTTAAAAGTTTGTCAACACCGATATAAAGGTTTCGAAGTGATCTATATATGAAAGAATCAAGTTCACCATGTAGCTCGCCCCCCCCCCCCCCCCATATAACGCATTGCGTAAGACGCCTACAGTAATCGCGCCGGTTAGCCCGTCGAACCCGCCCGCGTTGGCACGAAATGTGAGACAAGGATCAGGTCAAAGGGACGGGCGGCCCAAGTGGGGACGAAGGTGAACCGCTCTACACCTCGGTGCATGAATTGTAAAAAGGCTTCCTGCAGGTACGAAAGAACAGATGAGCATTCAAGTAAACTCACCCAATGAGAGCAGATTGGTAACGCGCTGGCAGACACAATCAGTCAATTAGTTCTTTTGCGGGAAGAATGCTGCGCAAACGCCAACGTAGTCGCTCAGGAGAGTGGTCGCCCACTCCGGGAGGTGAATTCGATGCTGGAGCAGCTTCGAATGATGCTTCTGGCACTGACGCGAACCCGCGGTTGCCTGCCCAGTCATTGGTAGGCCCTTATTTCGGAGAAAATACAGATAAGTATTCTGTAAGTCCTTGTTCAATCTCTCGATTTCCTTGATCAGCCTGCATTTGACCAGGAATTGGACGTCACTTTGAACCAGAAAAAGCTGAGAATTCACGGTTTTGTTTGATGCTGCCGATCAGAAACGACCACGACTGCATCCATCGTCCCCTTCTTCCTCCCGCGGCATCCACTCTCTACCATTCTCATTTCAAGACACCCAGCCTCGATCTTCTACTCAACCTGGCTTCCCTTTCTCCAGCTCTGTTTCTACCCCTAGATTACCGTCACCCGTTTCATCTCATCATGCGTTCACTCCCACTACGACCTCCCCTTCACACCTTACGACCGTGAGTTTCGGCATAACTGCCTCGAGTTCAATTTATCCCCTCGACACGTTCGCACTGAGACTGGACAGTCCACAGAAACAGCCAGTGGAACCGTTGCCGTTATCAACAGTGGATGATTTGGTCGGACATGCGTTCAGCTTCGACCGTCCCAGCGAGAGGTCGACTATGGAGGACGGAGCTAGGCTGGAGATAGGAATATCAATGGATAATGGGAGAGAAAGTTGCATGGGGATGGATGTGGATATGGAAGGCGCCTCAAAGGATTCTGGGTGGATTGACGGTAGTCACGGAGAAGGGATGACGACGAGTCAGACCTATCCTTCCTTGTCACATCGCACCCACGCACAAGTCCACCATAATCATTCTCTACCGCACCACCCTTACCAGCTTGGAAATAATGACAGCAGCCGCCAGGATCACCCAACCACCTCCTCGCCGGTGGGAAGCATTGGCGGCAGTGACTCATCGCACCATCGATCTCGCAGTCTTCATAAACCGTCACCACCTCACGTTAATACATCACCTCATGCGATGAACCTGAAGCAAAGGAGGACTTCAAGTTACGATGCAGAGCCCTACTGGATCGAAGGAATGATGATGGATGCAGGCGGAGAGGGCCCGTACATGACGCCTTGCCACAGCCCCGGGTCAGTCGGTACGAGTAGTCGAAGAAGTATACGAAGTGTGAGAAGCGGTGGTGGGGAGGGTGATGTTGATATGGTGAGCGCCGGCTTTTCTTTGCTCGCTGAAACTACCCCAATCGATGTTCCAAGTGCTAGCCAAGCTCATTCTGTCCCCAACGTCTCACGTGGTTCCACCGATTTCCTAGATATCACCTAAAACAATCAGCCCAGCTTCATCAGCTCCCTCTCCGAAGGTTGGTAGCAAGACGTCCCCCCGAACGACATCCGGACTGAAGGCGAGGTACACAATGGGACCACGAGCTGATTGCGAAAGATGCCAGAGTGGTGTCAGAGGTCATTTTGGGCATTGGGGATGAAAGAATGAGGCACCATAGTCGCTGTCGCAAACAACCGAATTTTCGGTGTCTTTCGGCCGGAGCATCCGCTCTATCCCTTGTTCCCCTGTCGAGACCTTCGTACGCTCCTGCTACTATGTTTAATTACGCACCTTTCACCAATTTGTATCTCATTAACCTACTCATACAGCAAGCTTGGGACGCTGGTCATACAATAAATCATTTCCAAATAGTACAAGCATTCGTTCATCCAGCAGGGAGCCAACTTCATCGCCACCTCTGCCACACCTACGAAAACAGAATGATCTCCCAAAACTACAAGGCAGTACCCCGCTCGAAGTTGGCACGAATCTCAGAGGTATATTTGTCGAAGTATCGGTTGATTTTCTTGTTGAACACCTTGTTCTTCTCGTTGATGTAAGTGACATCACCAGTATCTTCGTCCCTGTTTCGCTTGCGCTCAGCAGCCTTGACAGAGCGTTCCTTATCGGCGTTCATCTTGCCCGTCACCCGATCGATCGCGTCTTCCGATGGTTGGTGCTGACCATATAGGTTTGATCCTCCGGCCTGACGTTGCAAGCTAGATCCAGATCTCGAAGATCGAGTGGTCAGGGCTCTGCTCGGGGCGGTAGTGGTTGTCGGAACAAGAGACCCAGTCTCCAAGCCAAGTGATGCTTCCTTGGTCTGGTTGTACGCCTGCAAATCCACCTTCATCCCTTCCACATCTTTGTAGTATCGTCTCTGGGCTCGAGAATCAGTGTCTGTAGGGAAACCAGGTGACAAGACGCACGATTAGACAAAGCCAGTAATCCAGACAGTACCCAGAGGGCAGCGGACGAGACAAAAAGCAAACTCACCATCGTATTCGAACTGCGTCTTCTCTTTGATGGCTGCCTGTTTCGCCTCCCACCTGTCATTATCCTCAATAGTGTAGTCCCAATTCTTCTTCCTCTCAAGATCTTCCCCAGTCTCCTCAGCGTCAATCTTCTCTCTCAACATCTCGGCCAGCTTGCGTTGTTTTTCAAGTCGAGCGAGTTCTCGCGCAGTTGTCTTCTGTTTTTGATGATCCTCGATCAACTCTCGACGATTTGCTTGGGTGGATTGATTCTGTATAGGGATATGAGACGGTGAATCAACTAGACCATCCTTTCACGATCAAAGGGATCAAAGGGATCAAACGTGGACTTACCATTCTCTGCCTCAACTGCTTCAACTTTGTCATCCTCTCCTCGTGTGTCTGTCTGGAAGTATCGGTCTCAGTATCTACGGGTGCGTATTCCACATCTTCTTCATTCTCTGTCACCCTATCCTTCCCTTTGGACGGCCGAGGCTCGGGTTCCGACATCTCTATCGCCCCTTGCTCAAGGACTGCATCCGCCACTTCTTCAGCCTTTTCCAACGTTTCGTGAGCCTTCTCGCTGTCGATGTTTCGAATCGGCGCTGGCGATGGTGCCGCGGACTTGGCGGAACGAGATGATCGAGGCATATTATAGGAAAAGGCGATCGTGTAATTAAATGGATACAGGGCCACGTTGAACAGACTATTCTCTCGAAATGGATATGATGTAGTAATGGTTCAATCTAATTTGACTTTCCGTACTCAGTTGATCGTAATGCAACGATTGTGAGGACATATATGTGTACCGGATTGGCTTGGAGCTTTCAAACGCGCGTTTTGGTAGGCGCACCGCGGAGTGGCGAGTTTTCGCCCACAGAAGCGCTCAATCACGTTACCATGGGATCATTAAAGCAAAAAAGTAATAGTTTACATCTTAAAAGTCTCGACCAAAGCAGTTATAAAATGAAATCAAAAAGCACAACCCAAAAACACCCTCTTTGCAATCCAACATCATCTTCTGTTAGCCGCACCAGCTACGGCTTTCCCCCTCTTCCGAGGTGCAGGCCGCTCGTCCTCGTCTTCATCCTCGTCATCGTCCTCTGCTGGCGCGACAGCAGGAGCTTTCGTTTTGGTTTTGGTTTTGCTTGGACCAGCAGGCATCTCAGCAGCATGTCCCTCTCCGCCTTTTTGAGGAACATCGCCATCCATCAATATTCTTCTGGCCTGCGCGAAAAAGAGAGCGACGGGGACGGGGCTGATATTCTTGATGCTGTAAGTGTTGCCTAAAAGACCAGAACCAGAAGAGCAAAGTCAGAACGGTTTGAGAGTGGTCGGAGGAAAACATATACGCTAGAGCTTACCTCGAGGTACAATGAACTGTCCACCCTGTGCCATGACGAATTTGGTTCGGTGGATTGTGACTTCCACACACCCTTTGTCGACGTAGAACACCTGAGAAACGTGAGGAAATGGTGAATATACGAAGGCACCAACGAGGAAATGGCACCCTTAGATCTACTCACATAGACGTTATCCTTGGCATTTTTGGGAAGCTTTTCGCCGTTGATCTCCAAGCGAAAGATACCCGCAGCGAAGAAATCCTCCTCGCCAAAGATTTTTTCGTACTCAAAGGTTGCGTTGAGCACTGCTTTCGGTCGGACTTGTTTGCCTGTGCAGGCAACCTCTGCAAGCGTGAAGAATTCAGTTCAAGGTCAGCAATTGACAATGAGAAGCATGAGAAGAGCGGGGCACATACTCCTGATGATATCTTGCCCACTTTCATAGTCTCTTGTGACCCCTGATGGTTCAGTCCCATTGTCCCAGGAGCTAAAGTCCTCTTCTTCAGCTTCCTCAGAAATTCTGGACATCTTGGGCTTGACAGAAGCGGACCGCCCGCGTCCTTTCTTGCCAGCAGGCTTATTCCTTGCAGCAAGAGGCTGAGCCTCCTGTTTTGGAACTTCCAACCACTCGTCGACCACGTAAGCAGCCTCAAGGTTACCGTTTTCGTCCCTTCGTCGGGTGTAAACCGGACGTTCACCTCGCCAATATTCGAGTGGCGGACGGCGTTCCCGTGCGGTTCTGAGGTAGGAATTAGTGTCTTCATCGGCGGCTGCGAAGAAAGAAGATGATCACACATCAATCAAGATAAGCATATTGTAAGTCATTTGAAGACAATCTCGCCGGCAGTCTGTTGCAACTCACGTCTTCTAATCGGATCTTGTGAAACCTCTCTCATACGATTTCTCTTTGGTGCCGGCGCTCTCCCCCCTTCGCTGTCGCTCCCATAGACCGCCTTTCGCTTGTTGGTCTTGTCACTGAGAACCTTTTTAGCCTTGCCCTTGGCTTGCGCCTTCCCCTTGCTCTTCGCTGTCGTCGTTCTGGGTGCTTCTTCCTCTTCGTCATCTTCCTCTTCCTCCGGCTCCTCTTCTTCAAATGCTATCTCAATGGCCTGATCGACATCCAGCGCATCTTCAAACTCGTTGTCCTCTTCACTGTGGGCACCGAGGTCGCCTCCCAAGTCACCACCGTCATCTATAGGGCCGAAATCGTCGTATCCTGGATCTCCCGCGTCTCCGTTGCGTTCCGAATGCAGATCCGGCTGGCCAAATACTTCGTCGCTTCCGGGACCACTCCGTTGACTTGTACCTGCGTTGACGCTCCTTCGACGAGATGAAGAAACAGCATTGATACCAGTGCCCACATCTTCTTCGTCATCATCTTCATCATCTACTTCCGCTTCGTCTCCATTGCTTTGAAGATCTTCGTCTCGGGTAGCTGCTCTTCGCGAAGATTCCGCAATGCGTCGCCGGGATGCGCTGGGCAGATTGAGCGGAGGTGGTCGATCGTAGTCGATGGCTTCGTCATCTTGCATCGTTGTAGGGTTGTTGACAGTTCGAAGTCTTGAAGAAGGAGAGGCATAGGCACCATTGACCCCACGAGGTCGTGCTTTGGGACAGGGAGAGCAAAGAAGAATAGGAGAGTTCAGCATGTCAGCGCGGCTGGTGTGCTGACGGAAAAGAGGAAAAAGTAAAGTCAATCCTCACTCGGCGTCTCAATATCCATTGTCATTTCCCCCATCGTCCCGTTCCCCCTGCTAACATCCCCATCATCCTGCTCGCTCCTCGGATCTATTCCGGTCCTCCTTGAACTGCTACTGTAAGTCGTCCTTCTTGCACTCGTTGCCGTCGAACGCGTCGTGGTCCCCTCAGGCGAGTCAAAGAAATCGGAGATGTTTTCGTATCCCGTCTCGGAGTCTCGTCGAACATCAGATGGCATCGCTTTGCCCGAACGAGTACCGACGGCCGCTGGGTTGGCATTGAATGGAATATATCTCCTCGCCTCTTCGGTTCGAGCTCGTGCTCGGGAAGGGGTGTTATTAGGATCCATGTTTTGGGTCTCGCTAGATTTCTTTGAGGAGTCGGTTTGCACAGCTGTGTATAAGGGACGAAGGAGGAGGATAATGGGTATCGAAGTAGAGGGCTATTTCCCTTTTGATAGACGCCGAAACTTTGCGATTGGGGCCTATGACGTTGCGCAGAGCGGCTCAGTCCGTACTAGTATTGCTGACGCCTAGCGATATATCGTTGCTCAGAGATGTGAGCAGATGTTCATCGGTTGTTTAAATTTTATGATGGGGTTCAATCGGGTATCCAACCGTTCCAAATCCGACACTGAGGCTGACTGTAGTGGGTCAGGGTACGGCCGTACAGGCAAGTGAGCGGATCGGTATGATGTTTGGTCGATCAGTATGACGAGGTGTGACGATATAGATGTATCTGCCTTGGAAATTTATTGAGGATAACCTAAGGAGAGATCCCTGTGAGCTCTAAAAAACCCGTTGCTGTGTTGTCATGGGATCAAGGTATACAAGAGACATGCTTGGAAGACTAGCACCATGGTCTATCCTCGACGTGTTCGCTTCCCTCCTTCCCCTTAAGATGGCCAGTGTTGCGTTTGTTTACCTTTCTGGGCGAACCCCAGGTGTGGCCCAACGCTTATCAAAAGGTGACCACTGCTAGGTTGACGCTGAGAGGGAGAGGGGGACACGCGCCATTTGGAACAGCTTGGTGCTTAGATGACGTGTCAAACAAAGGCATTCGCCATCCTCTCTCCAGACATTGTCGCGGCTGACGAATTTCGAGTGCTGCGAGCCCACATGCCTTCCGAACGAAAGGGATGACGATGGGCAAATGGTACTACAAAAGACGACGTTACAAAAAATTGGGTAAGCATGTCATCGTAATTCACATGTTCTTGACATCGGGTTATGTCGCAGTGCTCGTTCACAAAATCTCATCATTTACCTTTGAAGCTCATCTCTCTCATCCATTGAAAAACGCAACTCAACATGTCCGCCACCCGCCTCATCGCATCCTCTTTCCGACGAACGAGTTACCTTTCTACACCCCTCGCGGCTTCTACCAGGTCAATCGCCTCTCCCCGAAGCTTCACTACCTCTCACAGATATCAAGCGGTATTTAAGAATGCCGATCAGAAAATCTTCAATGCCCAGGTCTTGGAAAAGAAGGATGCCAAGACGGTTTTGGTAGATTTCTCAGCTGTGTGAGTGTGCCCCCCCCCCCCATATATATACTTTTCTGCGTATTCTCCCTTTCTTGCAAGACCCTACAAACGAACTTGATTGTTCGAAATACTTATCTGATGATGTATCGTTTCTTATCACATTCTTTCGACGGCCTCTCTTTTCCAGTTGGTGTGGCCCATGCAAAGTCCTGACACCTATTCTGGAGAGAGTCTCCTCCAGCGAGAACATCGAGTGAGTCTTCTCGCTCCATTTTGTCCGTTCACATCCCCAAAAAAAGTCTCCCACATCATTCTCGGCCAGCTTTTTTGTTGAGCAAACCTGTTTCAAGAAAATATCCTCTGCATCACTAATCCATATATCTCTTGACAACCAAATGATAATAAGTCTCGTCATCATTGACGTCGACGAACAACCGGAAATCGCTGCCAAGTATCAGATCCGAGCAATGCCGACCGTTATGGCTTTCAGAAATGGTGCGCCAGTGAGCCAGTTCGGTGAGTTATCATTCCTTCTTCTTCTCGCGCATTGTTTTGCCTGTCTTTCGTTTTCCGATCTTCCTCCCTCAGAAAAATTAGGGCTAAGCGTCGATGCTGATAATTGCCGGATTGGTATGCGCAGTGGGAGCACTTCCGGAACCTCATGTCAAGAAGTTTTTGGTTTCGGTGGATGAGACCAAGGATCAGTGAGCAGAGAAAACAACCCAATCAGTCACCTCCCGGTTGGTCTCCAAATGGCGCAGCTCGTCCAGCACATGATAAGCTGATGGGAAAAGTATGTTGCCTCTATCGGCGTGGCAACGCAAAGAAAACGACCAAATGTACCAATCCTTTCCATGACAGTAAATAGAAGGCCTCGGTTCAATTCGCTGTCATCCTATAACCAAAACAGCACAACTGGGGCGCACTGCTGAAGCCCATGATCCATCGATGGCTATGGCGTCCTACCAAGGCAATTTCTCTCCCTTCCAATCGTAAAATCTGCCACCCCACTGTTCCTTCTTCAGATCTTCACTCCTTCTAGCGCTCTTTATAACGTTCATCAATTTCTCCACCGCTTGCTCGGGTGTGAAAATCCCTTTACTCTCGTCCGGCTTGGGTTCACCCAGAATCGGTCGGGTGAAACTAGTCAGCGTCGTGCCAGGATGATAGGCCAGTGCGAGGGACGAAGATTTCTTCATCACGAATTCGTGATCGAGACAGCGGATGACCTGATTCAAAGCGGCTTTAGATCTGGAGGCGTGCGTACGAAAACGAGTGCAATAAGCGAAGGGGCGAGGGGGGTCAACAGCGTCCCAGAGCTAGGCGAAAGCAGATGCTTGTGACATTGCCACAGAAGAACGGCGGTGTGCATATATGTGCACTCACGATCTGTATGAATACCAACCCCCTCTCTCGTTATCTCCGATACTTCCCACCCTCGCACTTAAGCTCAGTGCAACTCCGCCATCATTCCTCACCCATCCTTTCGCCGGGTCGTTGCCCTCTCCTTCACCCCAGGCAGCAGTCGCCAATTTCCGATATTCGCTGAGCGTCGGAATGAGGGGGGTGAAGTTCTTGTAAAATAATAGATGAGAAAGAGTATTGAGTTGAAAAGTGTGAAGAGCATCTGCTGCAGAAATTTGAGAGATGGACTTTTCTGGGTGTAACTATAGGATGTAAGGAGAAGGGGTGGAGATCAACCCGGATGTTTAGGGAGTAAGATCAGGTCAAGCGTCCATAACCGCACAAGCAGGACAAAGCAAGAAAAACGGAGTCTGTCTACATCTCACCTCCCCGGCCAAGCAGACCATTAGCCTCGCGTCCTTCGCACCATCCACTCCGCCTCTTTGACCCCCTTTCCCAGATCCATCAGAATTCGACTTCGTCGCGATTTCTCTCATCGCTTCTTGTGCCATCTGGGCGCCTTTGATCAGAGCGGACTCGTGCATCGCATCCACGTTCGAGATGATTTTGAGCCTCGATTGTGGAGAATATGCTGAGGCGGAAGCGGGAAGACCATCTAGAAGACGCGAGGAAAGGTCCGATGAGTGAGATTCGGGACGAGAAGTGAGAGCGATGACGTTGAGGGCGGTGTGTGAGAGAAGAAAGCGAGTGAGAGGGAGACCGAGGCCTTTGGTGTAGGGAAGAAAAGGTAGAAATGAGGACAAGGCAGGTGGTAAACAAAAGCAACAGATGTGTAATGAGGTAGGAAGAAGAGGCCATCACGACGGTCAGCTCTTGTCCTGAGATTGGCGCTCAGCGAGAAAGGGAAACGTGCAAAGAACGAAGATAGAAGAAAAGGAACTGAACGTAAGCCTTACCTCCGGAGGCCCCTTGTATAATTGCGGTAGTCATTATCCGAGAAAGGGAATTTTAGCTCAGACTATGGCCAGCTAAAAACGCAAGAGGATCGTCTTTATACAGACTGATCAAAGGATGCCAGTTTAATGTCACACTCAGAAGTACAATAGCTCACGGCCGTATGCGATCGGTAGGCGAGAATGATGATACTGAGCAGACATAAGTAACGCTGGGCTTTCCAACACCTTCAGAGAGGTAGCTGATGATTCGGACCGGAATGCCGCATTTGCTTGTTCTACTTTGGCCAGGTACATATCGCTCTCGCGCAAAGACGTTACTGCCATGCATCCCCAGATCGAAGGGTGAACAGCCGGGCCGCCTGATTAGAGCTGTGGCTTGAGCGTTCCCCCCGATCGATCGCGATTGAGCCTCATTATGACGGCACGAAGCTCGCGACGCACAAAGTAAACATGTGGGCGATAACCCGCCCAGCGCCGCGGACGGGGGGGGAGGGAATAGTGTCTCACTCGAAATGACGTGTCATACCATCCTTGTCCAACCCCGATCCCCCTCCGGCAGATGCTCGGCCAACCCCAACGTTCTGGATCTTATGGGCGCCGAGGCGATTACGCGGATCGGTAAGAGTGGGAGGGTTGGAGTGGAGTGAATCTGGAAAAAGGGTCGGGCTAGGGGTGGCGAATCGAATTCCGTCGACGACAGTTCGTCGGATCGATATCTCATCAGAGTGTCATTTTAATACTGGATTCATCGGCAGATATGCTTGGTGAAGAGAAGCTCCCAAACCAACTATCTAAAGACCACTATATCTGGTGAATAGCTCATATACATCGTCACACTAATCACCATGTCCCCATCAGCAGGGATGGGTGCCCGTCAAGCAGCCCAGGCCCTCGGACGACTCTTCATACCCCGAGGGATCGTCCTGAAACCTATGATCAGGGTGATGCTCAAACAGTCTCTATACCATGTAAAAGCACAATCTCTCGCCAAAGGCCGAATCTCGACAACTAAAGTTTTACGCAACGTAACGAGAGCTAAAGGTCAGCAACCGCCTTACAGCTCTTTCAACGCAACAAGAGGTATTCATATCCAATATGGAACTCGTGGGGCGGGTCGAGTAACTCCGGGAAAGACATGGTTTGGTCATCAACTCCAATATCCATCCAGCCATGTCCGATCTTTCCGCGTCTCCGCTTCCACTCTCAAGAATCCCTCTCAAAAACCCTCGGTCTCCTCGTTCTTGTCTTCCCTTCTTAATCGAATTCGATCAGGCTCTCAAACTCCAATCTCCCGACTCGTCGAGAGGCTTTCAGAAGGATCAGGAGGTGGCGGTCATGGAAGAAGAGAATGGGCACTCGAACCGATCCCTCTTCGCCGTGGGGGAAGAGGAAACCAAGGAGGTGCAGCTGGACGGGCATGGGAAAAATACGAAAGAGGAAGAAGTCTCCACACAGCGGCCAGAGGTCGAGCAACGTCGTCTTGGATGAGCTCCAAGGTCATTCGCACATCGAGCACAACCGTCGGATTAGGTAGATCCCTTGTGGATAAGACCTTTTCGTCGCCGGCATCGGGAGCGAGGAGTGCATCTTCATTCGCGAGATGGGGGCTTATGGGGGGCCTGATCTTAGTCGGAGCTGGCTTCGAGAGGAAAGATGATGAGGAGAAGGAAAACGTCCAACCTACATTGCGAACGAAAGGGGCGAATGTCGGGGACTCCACCTCTGTTCCAGCTGGAATGAAGAGTCTGGCTAGCCGCTTGGAAGCTCAAGACAAGATGATCAAATCTCAAACACAGACCGATAACATTCGACTTGCAGGCGCCGAGATTTACTCGACTTCGACGGTCCAAAGGGCACTTCACAAGATCGACAAGACGAAACGTGGTGGGGCTTCTCGCTGGAGTCTGATAAAAGTCGCAAGAGCGGATCAGAGACGAGCAATTCTGGAACAGCGAAGGATGAAAAAGGTTCAGGAGATGGAAAGATATTTCCCCAAGTTGACGAAAACACCTCCTTCAGGTACCACCGCCTCTGCATTGCCGACCAAGAATCGCGAAGAAGAAGTCCAAGACGAGGTTTTTACGACCTACCTACTCATTCCTCTCGCTCCCTCGATGATTCACCTTTTGACAGCGTCAGAAACAACCCTTGCAAACCGATCTCGATCAGAGAGTAGCACCATCGCCGACCCGGCGCCATCACCCGTCCTTCCGAGGTTCCCTTCCCTTCTCGACGGTGTCTGGCCATTGCATTCAAGCATGGATGAGCATGCACGTCATAAAGTTCTCCCGCTAGTCAATCGACTGCTAAACTCCGGTCACCTCTCTGCGACGGATTTCCAGGCCGAACCATGGCTTTTCCCTCCGCCAACACGCAACGAGAGACCCATTTCACGCGTAGAGATCATCTTTGGACCTGCCAAGGATGGTGGACATGAACCCGAAGCCATTCGAGTGGCCTTCCCACAGATATCAATCAGAAGCGTCAAGAAAATCCTGAACTTTGAAGGCCCGAACACCTGGTTTCATCTTTATTCAGTCCCAGCGGTGCGAATTGCCCCATCAGACACCCGTGCAGGCGCAACTGAGGACATCGGGGCGGCAAGACGAGCTTCACCTGCCCTGGACGAAAGAATCGGTAATCAAATAGAGATGTCCTCGGACGCCGCGATCTGGCAAATGCCTCGCCTAGACTGCGAAGGCAACGCCCCTCAAGTCGAGGTTCACCAATACGACTTCGAGGATGGTGAACTTGAGACGGACGTATGGGCGCAAGACTCGACGGGTGACTTGAGCGATGGGTCTTACAGCCCGGTATATACCGAGAACTCAGACTCAGAGAGCCTTTCTCCTGGTAGTTCCGTTTGGCGTGATGAAGATATGAGTGTAACCGAGGCAGACACCTTGACATCGTGATGTAAAGGAAAAGATCCTGCAACGAAATCAGTTATGTACTATTATTGTTGCTCTTATTATATGATGTACACTAGTCCTGCTCCGATTTTTCGTGGCCAAGGCCTCTGTTTCAAAAATCATGCTTGTCTTTAAAACAGTTGTATCTTATCTGTGCCTAAAGTGATGGAGGAATCGCCATGAATGGTCATGAATGTCATCGTGGATTTTAGGGGTAGATCATATCCTTTGCCACGCCCAGCCAATTCAATACCTTTACGGCATCAAGGCCATGTTCCTTTGCTAGCCTTCCAACTCGCTTCTTCACACCTGCTAGCTGGATCTGCATTCTTAGCTCATCACCCTTCTCTTGCGCTCGATCTAGAACCGGTTCGGGTAGACCAGCAAGTCGACCAACCCATACACCAAAGCTTCGGGAAGCCAGACCGGGAACCAGCTTGTACAGACAGATGATATCATTACCCGCAGCTTCGCTGCTTTCTTCGGCGAAGCTCATGTGAAAGTTGCCGACGTTGGAAGGGTGCCTTGCCATCATGTCAAGAGCAACGTTGGGGAAGTGGGTGATAAACATCGTTGTCGATCCCACCTGAACCAAATGGTCTAGGACGGCGAAGGCGATGGCGGAACCATCGTGCGTGCTCGTGCCTCTACCGAGTTCGTCCAGGATGACAAGCGATTGCTTAGTCGCAAGCTTGAGGATCTCGGATGTTTCTGTAAGCTCGACCATAAAAGTCGATTTGCCTCGACCCAGATCGTCAGAAGCTCCCATACGCGTGTGTATTGCGTCGTGAATTGAGAGCTCTGCCTTGGCCGCTGGTACAAACGACCCAAATTGAGACATCAACAGGATCAGAGCAGTAGCTCGCACACATGTCGACTTTCCAGACGTGTTGGGACCTGTGATGATCATCGTTCGTTTTCCTTCCTCGCTAAAATTGACATCATTCGGGACATAATCGTTGGTAAGAGATGCTTCGACCATCGGATGCCTTGCGCCTTGCAATACGAGCTGGTCCTTTTCGACAAAAGTCGGCTTGATGTATTCGCCTCGGGATGCGACAACTGCGAAAGATTGCAGACAATCGAACTCTGCCAGCCTGACGACGGCATTCCTCAAGACTTGATAATCCTGAGAAATTTCTTTCTGCCATTCTGTAAACGCAGATTTGCAGGCCAGCTGAAGTGATTCTCGACCCTGTTCGAGCCTTTTGAGATTTTGTATCACAAACGGGGTATGATAGCGGACAAAGTGTTTGGTGGAGGATACTTTAACCCACTCATCTGGAACTCTTTCTTTTTGCTTCATCTCGATCAAGAACTCGATGCCTGCAACCGTCACGTAGGAAACGCCACGTTTGACGGTGGTTTTCATTTCAGCAAGGTGGTCCATCATGACTTGCTCGCACTCCGCAATCGCGTCTTTCGCTCGCTGGATATCGGGGTATCGCTCGGGATCCACAAAGAGATTAGGAATGTCGTTCTCGTGAGCGGCTTTTGTACTAATTGCTTGAAGGTAATTCATAGCGGGTTTTCTAATTCGTGGTAAAGCCAGGACGATCTCGCCTAGCAATTCGCTGTTGGGCATCCCTGTGATAGGACCATCTTCGTCAAACTCGCTGCCGATTCGCTTCAGGGAGACCAAGATCGTAGCCATCTCGGGCGGAGTAGCTTTTCCATAGCTAATCCGAGCCAAACCTCGGCCGAGATCAGGCATGTTCTTCAACAGCCCTTGGATCTTCTCGATAGTCACCGAATTCGTGTTAAAAATTTCCTCCACAGCGTCCAACCGAAGTCTAATTAACTTTTCGTTGACCAGCGGTCGACCGATCCACTCCCGGAGCAGTCGTTTTCCCATCTTTGTCTTTGTTTGATCCAGAATCCAGATCAAGCTTCCCTTCTCCCTAAAGTCGGTATTATTTCGGTAAACTTCGAGATTCGTGAGGGTATTGGTAGAAAGCACCATATGAGCTCGTTGTGAGAATTTCGAGAAACCGCTGATATGTGTTAATGGATTTACAAGGCCGAATCGGTCGAGATGCCCCATGGCCGCAGCCAAGACGATTGTGAGAGGCTTGGAAAGATCCGCGATAGTCTCCAGTCTATCTTGCTGGTGGGTTGATGTTTGCCTAGTACCTTCTTCTTGGTGTTGATCCTCGATTTCAATCGTGTCCCCGACCGTTTTGTTTCGTCCGCAGTACTTTCGGACGTCCTCAAACGACTTCTGGTAATTTTTGAAGCAGGTTCGCTCGAGTCGGACCCTCGGCCCAGTAGCATTACGAGCATTGCCCGAAAATTGAGCGATGACTTTCTCTGATGGTTTACTGAGCTTCACTTCTGGTATGAGAATTTCAGATGGCACGAGGTGAGCGAATCGAGTTTCCAACTCCGTCCTCAGATATCCGTCCTCGAATTCATCGTATAGTACTTCTCCGGTCTGAGGATACACTGCCAGCAATGAGAGTTTGACCCTATCATCGGGTCCCATGCCGCCTTGCAGTGTCTCGTTCAGGCACACGAAAGCGTTCGTTGGTTGAGAGATGTTCTCCATAAACGCGGAGTCCATACCACTATCCACCGTGCTCAGCTCATCGACGTAGGTTGCTGCCGTGTAGAGGTTTGTAAGTTTTCTTTCAAAGGGTTTCCCCTTGGTGTCGCCTGCAGCCTTGAGTGCAGCAGTCTCCATCTGACGAACAACTCCGACAAGGTATCCCTGCTCGACGAGTTTCTTGACGTGAATCGTAAGTCGATGAGTCGGTATGGATGCCGAGTAGAAATTTCGAAGCGGGAAGGCAGCAATCCCAAGTTCCTTGGCCGCGATTTTAGCATCTTCTTCAAAGAATCGGAATTTGTAACCGACTTCCATGAGAATCAGGACGTCTGGATTGGCGTTTTTGATCTCGAGATACTGTTTCTCTAGAGGTGTGTACGGCAAGCCACTGGGTCCGATATCCTCTTTGAGTTTCTTTTTTCTGCCTTTGCCGACGGCTGTTGCGCCTTCAATAGCACCTCGCTTCTTCCGGCCCGCCATTGTAAGCGGTTCGATTATCTGGGATTCTGAATCAACATCGAGCATTTCCTGCGCTCTAATCACGGCTGTATCCTCATCTCTCCCTTCAGTGTCGGCCAGCGGATCGCCCTCTCCCATCGTCTCAGATCCGTCACCATCATTTGCCAGCGCTCGGACCGTCTGACTTGCCGCTTCGTCCAGAGTCAGAGATCGACGTCGAGGTATCAGTCCCCGTGGATCAGCCATACGCGACTTCCAAGCGTCATGTCTGCGTATTTGTGCTTCGGTTTGGGAAACCGTATCCGATTCGAAAGATGGATCATTGATGTTGGGATCTCTTCTCTTAGCTTCTTGGGTATTCCCGATCGCAATCGCAAAATTCTCAAACGCTTTTCCTGAGCTTGACATGGAAACTACAGGCGCCTGTGAGTCCGGCACGATCTCCATCTCATTTAGCCCGCCCTCTCCCTCTCGTTCGGATGCAGCTGGAATTTTCATATTTCCGCCACTTAGGTGCATGTCAGGCCCTGCTGGCATGTGTAGAACTTCGATTGGGGGGGCTTTATACTTGCTCAGGATGTAGCGTGCTGGATTGACCGCAGCAACGATCGCAGACGCTCGACGGTTCCTGGCCTGAAGAGAGGCGGTGGCGGACGAGGAAGCAAGTCTGAAGGGGGTTTTGGCATCCGAGGATAAAAACGACGTGGTGGAGGGCTGCGATTGAAAGAATGGGGATATTGTGGACTTAATGGCGGATGAGGAAGATGCATTGGATAAGATAGACCGTTGAGTAGCTGGGGGAAGGTGATCGTGTGTGGTTTGCAAGGAAGGAGGACCATTTCTTCCTACGATCCCGACGGGTACTTGGATCTCCTCTACTTCATCGTCATCAACCTCGATAGGTTCCGACCGGATGCCAGACTTGCTACTGATAACTCCATTCCTTCCGGATTCGTGATCTGCCACTTTCTGCTTTTTTCTCGCCGGTTCAAGTTGAGGAGATGGCGATCGGTAATCCGTGAAGTCAATGATGCTGTACTCTTCGGAGGATTGCGAAGATATCTGTTGTATATCGCGCTCTTGATCATGATCGGACACCTTCGATGTTGGAGGCCCTATCTGTGATACTATTTTCGCCTTCTTGGAAGCAGAAGGGGGGCCAACAGGGCTTGTCGTCGCCGTCTTGGTGAAGAAAGCAGAGATGGTGGGTTGGGCCGAGCCACTCCCATGAGGGGTTGAAGCCGGCTTGGGTACCATGACTGTGCTTTCCGATTCTCATATCCTCATACGTTTATCGTCTTCCTAGGGCAAGTGGTGGAGAGCATGATGACTTCTAATCACTTTGCGAGTCATATGGAATGATGACAGGAAAAGAACTCTCGGTCTGTGTGATGCTTCTCCCGTCGCTCCCAGCGATCGACGCGATCGGTGGGTTTGCATAATTACGTCATAACCTCAGGCACTATGTAACCCTGGGCGACGCAACTTCGGGACCGGGTGAGCCTCCCAGAAGAGGAGGACCGGCGAATAATAGTACACCCACTCATCACCTTGTAGCAAGTCTTGTCGAATCGCCACCAGTGGCGTTGTCGCAGGGCCGGGAATGGGACAATCAGACAGGTGCACTGAGTTCTCCCCCTTACTATGGGTTGAGAGTTCCATAGAGCATGACATGCGGTCAGGAGCAGTGATCCCCAACCCCCCTCTCTTGCCCATGTCCCTAGTCATCATTCAATCCTTCGTAATATTCTCCTAAGGATTGCTGCTGCCTTCGTTCAATTTAATTGGCGCGTCCCCCCCCCCTCTTAAACCCGGCTGATTGCTTTGTTTGGGCGCCGGCCCCCCTCTGGCTTAAATCAAACAAAAGGCGCGCGTCGCGTGGTCTGCAGTCGTCCTCCAATAGTCCACACTTCAGGGGACGAGACACGATACCATTTCTTCTCTCGTCTTGTGTTCGATATCACTGGACGTCCAATTTCAAGACGTGCGAGGACAATATTTGTTGAGTGCAATCTGACCCATTTTTTAATCATCACGCGCACACCAATAAGCGGGACATCGAGATACACACAAGCGATCTCAGAAGAACCACATCACTTCCGAACAACCAAAAAATGGAGGATATGTCTGATTGGCTCACGAGCTCGAACGAGGCTCTTACGATCCAGCTTTGTAAGTATTATCTTGCCCTTATGATTTTTCGTTCTCCTGTCTGACTTTTCCTCCTTCTTATCGCACCATTCCACCCTGAATCGACACGGAATGTCACATTATCTTTGACGATGTCATTTTCAGGTCGAACGGAACGCGATCAACCGACCGGCCATGGAGATGTCGAAGAGGCTGTGGAACCTTTTCACCCGGAATTCACATATCCGATCTTTGGTGAGAAGGAGGTCATATTCGGTTACAAGAAACTGAAGATTGAGGTATGTTCATGCATTCCCGGTACATCGTTGTTTGTCCTCCTTTCTGATCGAAAGAGCGAAGCGGAAGACCAGGATCTAACGAGATCCACTCCCCCTATCCTCCTTTCCTCCTTCCCTCCTTCCCCCCTTCCTCCGCTCCATCGCCACATATCACAACAACAGTACTCCCTCACTTCTGGGAGTCTAAAGCAATTTCTCAATATCTCCTTCACGGACAAGATCAACTCGGAAGCCACGCCTGCTGATGATGTCGAAGGCATTTTTTACAAATTCATCCCTTCCGGTGAGCCTTCCTCCGCCTTGTTTTCTTTGCCCCAATCCCCACCTGGATTCTCTTCCTCGGTACTACCTCCCCTGCTAACATTCGTCGTCTTCGTGGCATGCTTCACTTTGATTTCTTCTACATCGTCAGACTACACGAAAAACAAAGAAACGTTCCTAAAAACGGTAGAGAAAGAGGCAGACACATTCATCCCACCTGGCGTCAAGATGACGTCCTATGAATCCTCTTCCACGATTGAGAACGCGGCAGCCTCGTCGAGCAAGAGCGCGGCCAATGGAAATGGGCAAAACGGGGAGAAACATGGTGTGGCGGTGGATCAGATCAAGACTGAGTATGAAATATATCGGGTGAGCCAATTTAATCTGAATCTTCATTGGCCTCATCGAAAAGGTCGATCAATGTTCCTTCCACGATTTCTTCTTTGATTCTAACCTAGAATGCTCCTCTTTCTTGACACAGTGCGATTGGAAAACACCAGGATTCAGGGACTTGCATCGGAGGATGCAACTCTTCATTCTGATGTACATCGAGGGAGGGAGTTACATCCAGGAAGATGAAGATCAATGGGAATTTTTGATGCTGTGAGTGTGCTCGCGCCCCCTCGGGGGGGGGGGGTCTCTTTCCTCTCTGGTCATTTCGTGACCTGACTTTCATCTTTCCCGAAACGATACAGGTTCGAGAAGAGGATAGACAAGAGGGTGGCAGAATCACCACGAACGACGTATCACTTCGTTGGCTATGTCTCGGCGTATCCTTTCTGGTGTTACCCCGATATGGTCCGAATGAGATTGAGGCAAGTTTAATGGTCTTTTCTGTTTTGTTCGTGCGCGGTTTGCTTTTGGTCTAAAGCTAACGCCGTTTTTGACATCCCCTCTCGGTTCGTCTGGGAAACAGTCAATTTGTCATCCTCCCACCTTACCAAGGGAAAGGCCATGGTTCCCGTCTCTACAACGCTCTCTTTGACCACGTTCTTGCAGACAGCAACGTATCCGAATTAACGATCGAAGACCCCTCTGAAGCGTTCGAGGATTTACGAGATCGAAATGACCTTGCTCGGTTGAGGAAGAAGTTGGAAGGTAGTCCCGAGTTGAAGGAGGGAGCACCGGTGGATAAGAAGTGGATGGAAGCGGTGAGGAAGGAGGGAAAGTACGCCAAGGTGGGTATAGCTTCAGGAAGCAGACGACCGCAAGCGAGGGGATAGGAGATTTCCCACTTCGGTCGTTTAGTGCAAGCGATCCCTAGACCCTGTGTGCTGACTTTTCCCCTTCTCCCTTCTCCCTTCTCACACAGCGTCAATTCTCACGACTGCTCGAGATGTTACTCCTCGAAAAACAAAAAGGCGACGTTGGCATGGAATCGAAAGCATACAGACTTCAAGTCAAGGAACGTCTTTACCGGTTCAATTACGAGATCCTTTCCCAGATCACACCGGAGGAGAGGAAACAGAAATTGGCAGAGACGTATGAGAATGTGGTGGATGATTATAGGAGAATCCTGAGTAGCTCAAGGATGCGATGAAAAGATCGAGAGCAAGCGCCCTGCCTTTACTTTTTCCTCGAGGACACCTCCCTTCTCCCCGACCCCTTTGTATACATGGTACCATCCCTGTTTGTCTGTCTGTCTAGGGTATGGAAATGGAAATGGAAATGGAAATGTGACCCATATTCGCACCTGGACCACCTAATCTACCTCCATTTGAAGTCTGTCTGTCTGTCTGTCTGTCTGTCTTCCCTGTGGACAGTGCAATGGTCAAGATGCTTTCATGTCCAGCTGGTTTATCAATGCATGTCTTGTCCCTTCCCCCCCCCCCCCCCCTTCCTTCCCCCACAGAAATGGGCCGAACCGAGCGAGAGCCTCTTTTAGCCTGCCCTAATCGAATCCCCCAACGAATTGGACGTTCACCTGCGCGTGTGTTTCCCATTTCCCTCGATCGAACTGGAAAACCCCCAAGGGGAAAAGGGACAGAGTTTGATAGTTCATTTGATCACCTGAGCGGGTCGGCTCACTCCCACAAAAGAAACGTTCAATCTATGGCAACCAGCCGAGTCACTCGAAGGGGTTCGTCCGCGTGTTCACTGTCACTGTCACTGTCTCTGACATCCATGCCAAATCATACCCACCACACATAAACAGATACAGGAAAAGTAAACTTACAATATCTGTTACCCACTCGACCTCACACAACACTCCATCACAATTCGATACATAGTCTCTTCTCGCCGTCAAATAGTATATTACCCGCGAACGATCTCCCCCCCCCCCCGGCACGTCTGCCCCTTCTTCTATTGACTCTCGCCATCCTGATATCTTCTTGGCAAATTGATTGAACCAGAGATCAAGCACCAACACCTACGAAAACTTCCACACAACCACAACGCCACGAAGCGCAAAGAGAAAAAGAAGCAAGCATGTCGTCAACGAACAAAGTGTCCTACCCTCAGCCGAGCTACAGAAAATCATTCCCATCATCATCATCTTCTTCAACAACATACGACCCGAACATGCCCTCAACGTCAGCGGCAGCAGCAGCAGCAGCCGACACAGCTCAACACTCATTTGGCACCGCCATTGACGGTGGAGCCTTCGGTGTTGGTTCCTCGATTCCATCGACGCCTTTAGATCCAAATCAGGTCTCAAACGGCAACAACCATGGACATGGACACAGAAATGGCGATGGAACCGTTGGAAATGGTCAGGGAGGTACTTACGCCGAAAATGATGGAAAGGGATACCAGGTCGAGTGAGTTCACAGCAAGAATTTCCCCTCTTGTGTTCTTCTTTCTCGTTTTTCTCTCCCCCCTGTGGCCGCCTTTGCCCCGGATCAGGAACCATAGCCGTTTTCCGGCCCCCACCGCCACCACACACCTTCCTGGGATAAGCAAAGACATCACCGTTTTCACCCCGGGCTGGTGCTGATCGTTCCGCGCCGTACATTTCCTTCATCCCCTTACAGCCCCTCCACGATTCACTCCAACGCGATCTGTGGACATATCTGGCAGACCGGCTTCCAACAGGGTCGCTACAGCGACGTGGATATCCAAGTAAGGTCGCGGCCGTACAAGCTCCATCGACGTGAGTAGTCTGCCCCTTCTCTTCCTCTTCTTTTTTCCCTTCCTTTTCTTTTGCCTCATCAACCCATCTTCTGCCAAATACTGATCACCTCCCCCACGCTCACTTATCCTTTGATGCTGCTCCCTTTCGCTCTCTCATTGAACTCACATGCTATGTCTAAAAACCCACAGTCATACTGTCCCGATCGCCCTACTTTGCGCACCTGATGGAGATGACGCCGCTGGGTCACCCTTGCTGGGTTCAAGTGCCTGATGAAAGCGTAACAGATGAGGCAATAGCGATCTGCTTGGGGCATCTGTATGGTGAGTAAATCAGCCTGGATATCTGGCTTCCTCTTCAGGCTGTTTATAGCTGGAACATACGGGATTGGAAGATGCTAATTCTTCCTGTTCCACGTTCATTTTGATCTGTTTCTGGATTGGTATCCTCAATCACCGATTGACAATGTATACAACACCCCCAACACCATCTTGCCGCCACCGACGACGACGATGTTGATCTAACAACAACCCCACCATCACTCAGCTCCCTACTCTTACGGCATGCTCGGTCCCAACAACGCCCGTGAAGTTCTTAGTGCCGCCACCTTCTTCGGTCTTCCCGATCTCGCTTCGTACGCCTATAAATTCTGTAAATCTTCAATCAATATCGACACCCTCGTCAGCTGGGTTCAATGGTGCGATGCTCAGGATAACTCTTCTTCATCTCAGAACGCCGCGATCGCGCCATCTCACCTTCAAAACGGACTTGCAATCGGACAGCCACAACAAACACACTCAGCGTTCTCCGAGCTTTCATCAATGACAAATGAGATGTCCAACGGAGCGACTACTGCATCTGAGTACGGAAGCACGCAAGCGTCCAGTGCATCTTACTACTCCAGCCCGAGGAAGGAAAGCGGATGGTCGTCCTTGAATTCTGCAGCGCCAACAGATTGGGTTTCAAGGTTGAAACGTGATGTGTGAGTCCTTGACCTACTCGCGCATTCCGCTTAACGGGGAATCCTGACACTTTTTACATTCGATTTCTGCTTCGCCTGCCATCCCTTGTAACGTCTCTCTTGATTTCAGCTACACCTACATCACAGACAAACTCGTGGATGACCTCAAGGCGAACCCCATCAATCCACCCGCGACTTCTTCTCCCTCTGTCAAGGACGATCCTCGATTCCTCGCCATCTTCACCCACCTTCCCTTCGAACTCTTTAAGACCTGCATCGAGGACCCTTCTGTTGCTCTCGGCAATGATCAAGAACGGTTTGCATTTGCTAAAAAAGCGATCGCCGCTCGAAAGAAGAGCAACGCTCGGCAACAACAAGAACGATCCAATCATGGTCAGACACCGGCAGGGATCGAGAACGTCGTTCTCAGTTTTGGTGGTGGTGGAGCGTCGGCGGTACATGTCACCAGGAAGACCAAGCAGAGAACGTTGTGGAAAGTCGAGAAAGAGGACTGAGAGACGCGGGTGTATCGTCTGGGTCTGACTTCCTGAGAAGCCGACCGATGCGACTCAAGTTTTTCGCCCTCCCGTACCGATGCTGTACTTTGTCATCCAGTACATTCATTCCATAATCAAATACAATCATGTCAGACAACAACAAAAAGAAAATTGAATCTGCGGAACGCACTTCGGAAAATTCCCTTTCTAAACATTGCTGTGTCATTAAAGTCTCAAGAAGCCATAGTTCCAAAGAGGACCAACCACAAGTAGCACGACGAGTAGCACGATCAATCCGTAGAAAGGATTCTGCCCTCCGCCCAGTGCCAGCAACAACAACCACATGTGTCCGGCTAGCTTGTCAAGCGTTGTCCCGATGATCTTCCTCTTTATCAACTGGAAATTGTCCGTAGGAGAAACACGCGGGATTGACCGGATCGAAGGTGTTCGGTGAAGGTTGGTGTCCACCGTCGACTGCGGTGCAGGAATCAGGACAATGGCATATACAGGCTTATGGTCGGATGCTGTGATGCTGGGGATCGAATCATAATTCAGTACCTCTGTCTGCCTTCCATCCTTGGCGGATGGGACGGGCGCTAATCGAGACGTCTCGTCTTCTTCTTCCTCGTCTTGATCTTGGTCGTGATAAGACGCAAACAGGACTCGGTCGGTGTATCCCGGCACCCGCTTCCTGTTCCAACCCCCAACTTCGCCGACGAATCGTTTGTACGTCGGCGCAAACTTCTTGATATCTCCCTCCCGGAGCCCGACCATGACGTTGCCCTTCGCCTGCTCTTGACGCAATGTGTCAAGGGATGCCAGCTGTTCTCGCTCCTTGAGAATGGCCAAGTCTTCGGAGGGGTCTTGTTGAGAGGAATCAAGCGACAGTTCGTGCATGTCATACCCAATACCATCAACAAGTCTTGACAACCGATAGTTTAGGTCGCCGAGGAGGAATACATGCGAGGAGTCATGCATTTGCTCGGGTCCAGTGAGGGTCGATGACGGTTCGAAGAGGAGGGATGACAGAATGGTGTTGTAATCTATCTGACGCTGAGCAAGGCCTGAATCATGAGCCGCAAGATGAGCACCGATGAAACTATCGTTGCGAACAGTCTTTGTTTAGCTCTCATTCAGCGCTATTCGGAAGGGAAGCTTCAAGCGAACGACTCACGTGAAGCTCTCGAAGCAGATATCCTCCTCCGAGCCCGAGTCTGAGAATCGTATGATGATAACTCGAAGACCGACGGCGGACTTATTCCCAAAGCCACTAGGTCCCAAGGCCACACTTGCCGAGTTCACTCTTGCCACGCGACCTTTCTCGCCTTGTGACATTCCCGTGGATCCCTCGACCCCACAGACGGTGACGGTGTTGCGGAAGACCCAAAGGGCAGCCCCGCAGTGGTTGACGACAGAGAGAAGGGCATACTGGGCCGATGAAGAGGAGGTTCGGAGGGAATTCAAGGTGGACTTGAAGGATTGTGAGAGCTGAGAGATGAGTGAGGTGTGCCATCCAGAGACTGACGGCCGATCTCGTCGAAGCACGTCAGAAATCGTGCATCTTCTCCAAACCCAGTCCTCAAAAAGCTACAAAAGCACTCACGAGTCCAGTATAGTTCCGTCAACTCCTGCACTGAAATCACAACCAAGTCTGGATCCTGGTTGTTGTTCTTGAAGGCAGGTGCGAGCCATGCTTTCAGATCAGCGTCCTTCAGCTCCTGCCCTTGAAGGCCGAGATTGTAGGTCGTCAGGAAGACCAAGAGGTCGCTGCTCAAAGGGGTGGAAGACATGTTGTAACTACGGTACGTTTATGAATACCTTTCAAGATCACACCGTATCACGACATTGTTTGTCAGCATGATCCTTTTCGCTGTAAGAGTGTTTAAAAATCGTCAACGATCTACGGGGACCCATTGGCGCATCTGCCTCGGCCTGAAGCGACTGGTAAAACAACCCCCCCCCCCCCCCCCCCCCCCACGCTCAAATGATGACGACGACGATAAAGCTATTCAGTTCCCCCGCAGGAAATCGGAGTCCGGAAATCGCGGGTCGGGTTTTTTTACATAATAAAGGAATACGCGTTTCATTTTTGATGTATTTAATCGCAAAAGACCATATGGGATTCACTCTTTGCCCTTCGATATGGGTTTACCAATCGTACATAAAACATATACTTGTTTACCTCAACTCATGACCTCCCCTCTCCTCCTGATCCGCATCCATGAACTCGACTTCCCCTGTTCTGGTGTGAAGAACCGGGGAGTCATTGTGCGATCGGTCATACGTAGGCGGTGGCAACGGGTCTCCCATTGGGATCTCTACATCAGGGATATGAGAGATATTGATGCCATCCTGGACGCTAGCCGAGTTGGTCGTCGATTGCTTGCCCCGTCGGAAGGCAGATGCTGAGATGGTTCGATTACCGATTGGGGGTTGGACAATCGAGGCAGCAGGCGGTCGAGGGCTGGAGACAGGGGTATAAAACGCTTCGGTATCCTGATTTGAAACTCCTAGCTGTTGACGGTCCTTGACTTGATCAAAGTTCATCTCGGGATGCTGGTTCATGAAGTTCTGTAACACTTCCTGTTTCTTTAATTCCTCTGACGTTGGTTTCCCCATCTGCTTCTGTTGGTTGTCGTACATCATCTTCTCGACCATACCACGGGTCTCGCCATCCAGGTCAGACAGCTTGCTGTTCTCAGGAGTGATCTTGGTGGTGTCGACCTTGGGGTGATGGGTCAGAACATGAGGCCACCATTGAGAGTGGGCGGTACGGTGACTGAAAAAAACAATTCATAGAGATTAGCTATTTATAAGAGTCGAGGCGCTTTGCGATGAAAAAGCCGGAATACTCACGCCAACTTTTCCAACTCAATGGAGAGGACTCCGCCCTCCAACGACCACGTCGAATCCTCTTGCTTGATATCCGCGAAGAGCTGACCCTCCAAAATAGGAACCGGTTGATTCTTGAGTTGTACCTAGTGATGATTGTCATTCAAGCAATTAGAATGGCCACATGCTTAACTGTTGGGAGGAGGGCACTCACTTTCACATTCTGTTTGTTTATTTCCACAATCAGGTCCCTCGCTTTCGTCCCAACCGGTACCGGAACCATGACAGTCACGGTCGGGAGGTCTTGGGTCCATCGGTAGGGAAGCTCTGTAAACGGCGGCAGCGAACGGAACAAACCAATAAGGGAAAATTAGTATCGGCCCAGCATCGGATCGGAACCGGAAAGACACGATTCATTCCATCTCAAGAGTCTAGACTACTCACCGTCTTGCTCCGCCTTCTCACGTTCCTGCTGACTCTTGTCGTAAGCGGCTTGATCTTCAGGTGAAAGTTTGTCAAACTCCTCTTGACTGAGCGTCGTGGCAGGGATTGCCGTGGGGTTCACAACAGTGGATGACATGGAGTCTTCCCCACTCTCAAATTGAGGTGCTGGAATTTGAGGTGCTGGATCGTTGATGTATCGATCGTTGCCTCGAGCAAAGAAGTCTAAACAAAACGACGCAAAGGCCCTTATCAGCTTTCAGAAGTTGGGACGGTGAAACTGATTCCGAGCCTGTACTTACGTGAGTTATCATACCCATCATCATAGCCTCCACTTCGGGGAATCGGTCGTGCGCGATCGATAATCTTGGTCCTGTTCACGGACGAGGTCGAATGAAGCGAACTATCCTGTGCACTTTGTGTTGCCATGGGAAGAATTAGAACCTCCCTTCTGAGGCCAATTCCAGGCCAAGGTTTCCCGCTTCCGGTCTGTCTTGGATTGAGGCCGGGCAAAATCCTCGAAACAAAGTTGGCGTCTGTCAGAGGGTTGAGATCGGAAGGGGTTTCTAAGTGCTGCTTGACTTCTTCGTAGCTGCCCTCATAGCCTGTGATCTCCCTGATGATCTTTTCGGTGCCAAACTCGTGGTAGACTCGGACATCGTGCAGTCGGAAGATGACATCGTCGACTCGGAGGAAGAGTCGGGCGAGAACAAAGTAGGAGTGCGGCATGACTCGGATACGAACGTTGTAGATCGATTGACCATTATCGTGCAGTTCGTCTTCGAAGAGAGGGACATCGTCGTAGAAGATGATCTGATCGAGAATTGGATCTTGTCGCGCCAACAGTTCCATCGGAATACTGTCCGTCGTTGTTGGCACAAATGCTAAGTCTGATGAGTTGACTGTACCGGCATAAGTCGTACTATATGTCCAATCAAAAGGCTTGGTCGGCTTTGCGGAGATCGGAGTATCCGAGAGGTAACTAGCGTTCGTCGTCCTATTTTGATTCCAATGCTCGGCCATCGAGACTTGGACGCCACCACCTACCCGCTCTTCCCAGCCTTCACCCGCAGCGACATCCGCGAGGCCGTGTAACGCTGAGAATGCGAATTGCAGGACCGGATCAGAGACACCGGCCGGACCGTTCGAGTACGACATGGTCAAGTGGTTATTTCCAAACGTCATCTCAGGAAGAGGGATATTGAGATCAGCGGTGACGGCGTCGATTTCGGCGCCATTCAAGATCGGCTTCTTGGCGGTTTGGATGGACCATTGACCGATTGTCAATGTTCTCGTGTTGCCGTCCTCATCGAGATGCCAGTCAGTTGCGGGTCGGGAGTGCGGGACGTGAGGCTCTGTAGCGATCGGAGCAGCAGCGATTTTTTCGCCTCTCCACGGCGCAGCGGTTGCTATCGGAATCTGGGGGGCATTGAGCGATTCGGGAGATCCATAAGGATCGACCGAGCCGGAAACTGTCTCCATTTGGGAGATCACAGGCGGGCCACCCAAAGAACTGTAGGTCTCCTCTCGACCGTTACGCGTTGGTGACGTTGGGGCTTGGAACATGATGTTCCCGGCTAAGCCTCGATTCAACCCGATCGGGTTAGACAGTTGAGCGGATTCGTACGGTCCCGCGGAAGACGGAGAATGGGGATCGTCTGCGTAAGCTCGGGCCTGCTGTTTGTAATCATCGGCGTCTCGGTCTGCAAGGTTGGCAGTGCTCGGTGTTTGTAAAGGAGCGAGCTGTCGAGCTTGAGGTAGTCCTGGTGGTAAAGGTTTCACTTCGGGTCGAACGAATTGAACTTCGTTAATGCACCTTTCGGCCTCTGCGGCCAACCTAGCCGTTTGCTCGAATCCTTGGTACGGTGCTCGACCATAACCCGGTGGTGTTTCCTCCAGTGGGATCTCTTCAATCAGGAGCTTGCCCAGTTCACCGACGATCGTAGCCTTTTCCGCCAACTCGAGACATCCACCGAATTTCAAACCGAGCGCTGCTTTCATGGATCTACGTTTGTAATCCCCGAGCTTAGCTTCATCCGTCAAGATGTCGGTGTCCATTGTCTTCATTTGATCCCTGAGAGATTGCAACAACTCTGTCTGACTCATCAGGTTCTTATTCTCCTGTCCCATCTTGGCCAACTTCTTCTCTTCCTTCTCCGCTCGGGAACCCACACTCCTTCTCTTCTTGATCAAGTCCTCCAGCTCTTCCTCTTTCGTTCGGATCCCCTTCCAGAGTGAACGAACCTCGGCTTCGTGGTCGGCGTACTTTGCGAAGGCGGCACTGAGATGACCCAAGATAGAAGACGCGTGCGTGAGAACATCGGAGAGATCGCTACCCTCACTGTTACCCCACACCTCGAGGCTCGAGCATGCTTTCGCGAGATCATTACTCAATCTCTCATTCGAGTTCATAACCCCCTTTTCGGCGGATATCAGATCTTGAAGTTCACGCAACGATGCATTCCCGATAAAGCTCGGTAAAATCGAAGTATGTGCCAGTTTACCCTGGATCAATCGTCCGAAACCTTCCCCACCACTTCCTCCACCGGCACTCATAGACCCACTCGCTACACGGCTGTGCCCGCCGCCATTTCCACTTGGAGATCCAGGACCATCCGTGTCGATGGTAGGTTGATGGTCTTTGTGACCCGAGCCGGGAAGCTTGATGCCGAATCGGCCTGATGCGGAACGCATGTTGAGATGGACCCGAGCTGAGTGAGCTTAGCCGTGAGTCTCTGCTGGTTATCGTGTGTCGGTCTATCTGTGTCAAGGGGATGGACCTTTCGTCTCTCTTTTTGCTCTTTGTTCGAATCCAGAGGGCTAGATTTTGATGGGAGTGAGATGCTTAAAGATGACCCGGTCGATATCGCTGATGGTCGATCGAAATCTTTGTTATGAAGGATGCTGGCGTATACTTTGTTTCCTGCTATGGTATAGAGACGATGATATGTATCACTCTTTTCCCCTCTATTGCCTCAAATCAGCAGTGGCTTCTTCTCCTCGTTGAATATCGTGAGATCGAGAAAAGGAGGAATGGGAGGTGATTAAACTTGTAAAAGACACCCGCGCGTTGTCCGGTCAATCAATAGATGATGTATTGGATGTCTCATTCATTATGGCGGCATAAAGATGTGGCCGTTGTTGGATTGGGGGTTGGTGCGAAGGGGATGTGAAGGATGCTGAGATTCTCATTCCGATGCTGGAGAGTTGAGGCGTGAACCCCGTGTCTCGGTCCCCTTCACCCAAAAGGCTACATCACTCTCCACTGTCTCACCCTTCAACCCCCCTCCCTCCCCAAAACGGGGGGCTGTGCTCCTCCTGCCCCCCCCCCCCCCCCCCCCCCGGCCGCCCTTCACCTACGCTTGGCGAGGGGTCCGCGCGAACTGACTGGACTGGATGACATCAGCTTTGACCACACCGCGGATAGGATG
>JANGFI010001883.1:0-49054 GCA_025758705.1 Goffeauzyma gilvescens | reverse complement strand
GGGGGGGGGGAGGGAAATAAGAGGGGGGGGGGCCGGGGGTGGGGGGGTGGAGAGAGGAGGGGGGGGGGGGGGGGGGGGGGGCCAAAGGAGGGGTACTGGAGGGGATCGAATCGAAATCGTCATCCTGAAGCCTCCAGAAAAAGGAAAGTGAGCGAGCTCGAGTGAGACCTGAACGAGGAAGTTGGGGGGAAGATTGGGGGGAAGTATTGAGAGGTTTAGATGGGATTTGTAAACAAGGGAGGGAGGGGTATCCTAAAAACGGTGGAGGGACTGATTGCATACTGGTACATGAGTCTCTGATTTGGTTCACTCATCACGACGACTCAAACCATCTACTCCTTCGCTTTTGAGTCTGCCTGCTGTAAAGAGGAACACTTCTCTACCTGTTCTCCACTCCTCTCTTGCATCCTCATCTCCCCTCGGGACGACGTTTCCACCACCGAAGGGACGGGCGCCAATCATGTCTTCGGCTATCTCATCATCTACCAAAGCGAAGCTAAAGCAGATCCAAAAGCACATCAAATCCGAAGAGTTCGAATCAGCCGTCACATTGAGCAAAGAAGTCCTCCAAGATGAAAATGGTCAAGGGGTCGGTGCATACAACGCTCTTGTTTTCGCTGGCCTATCTTTGAGCAAGCTTGGAAAACCTCAAGATGCTGAGAAAGTGTATATCCAAGCGACAACTCTGTTTCCTGATCAGGCACTTGCTTCTCAGGGACTTGGCAAGTTGTATGAGGGTGAAGAGGATTGGGAGAAGTTGGTTGAATTAGAGGACAAGAGCTTGGAGAGGTGTTATGAGAAAGGAGATGCAGATGGGACGAGCAGGCATCTCCAAAAACTGGTATCAATCATACGGGATCATGGAACGAGGGCAAAACTCGTGGCAATTATGGAGGCTCTAACTCCTAACTCGGTGCTGTATAATTGGTTACATTCCCAACTCAATATCTCGGGGACAACCGCGCCTTCCTCTCAAGACAATCCACCATCTACCCCAGTCGACCCAAGCTCAGCTGGAACCTATGTACCCTGGTCCATCCCACCTTTTCCACTTCCACCCAAATTCTCCACCCAATCATCTCTTTCAACGGCCCCTCCCGTCCCTTCTTCCTTCACGCCTAACCCGTCCACATACGTCCCTCAACCCTTTCCCCCTCTCATACAAATCCTTCGAGACGCTCAAACCTCTCTCTCCCTCCTCGTCACGCTTACTCTCATCGTTGAATACGATCAACGGCTCGAGGAAGAGAAAGAAGTCGCTAAAAGACGGAAAAGACTAGGTGCAGGTGGAGAAAAGGAAGTGAGAAGAGCAGTAGGGAGGGAACTGTTGAGTACTTCGAGGTTGCCGGAGCTGTACGAGGAGATTTTGGCGCATCCCGCTGCGAGTGAAGAGGTGCGAAGAGCTGCAGAGGGGAAATTACTTAGACACTGGTATAGGCTCATGAGTTGTCTTTCGAGGTGAGTGGTTTCCCGATTCCTTCCATTCCCCTCTCCACTTGAACAACTAGAGCAGAAGGAATCGAATATTTTACCCATTCTTAGCCAAGTATCCACCAACAATCGATAACTAACATCTCACTCTCCCACCTCCTCGCGATTCTCAGATCCCCACCATCCGTCTCAAACCAGAAAAAGAAGGAAGAAACTACCCAACCGCAAACCGGGCTGGACATCTTCAGTACCTCTCCAAAACCGGTGGCGCCACTGCCACTCAAAGATGAAATACGGGCTAAAGTCGAAGAGATGATGAAAGGTATGATCTTGCTTAAAGTCGAAGATGAGGCGGCTTGGAACCTTGATTTAGAGTGGAAAGATGTGGGAGGCCTAGGTGAGTGTATCCTTTTTTTTTTTTTTTTTAAATAGCGACATCGTGTATCGCATAACGGTTGGCAGTGAGATGAGTCAACCGTACAGTAGCTGACTTCGTGTCTTTTCGGGGGGTTTTCCCTACTATTGCCTTCACAACTTCGCAGATCAATACGACCTCAGCTTCCTATATACCTACCTTGAGTTATTCCCAGAATCTCCCGTCTCCAGTCTCATCGAAGCATACTGCCGTTACTTCGGTTATCCTCTTCCCAGTGACGAGACGAAAGTCAAAAGACGAAGAAAAGACAAAGACGATCGACATGCGCCAGAGGCGGAAAAGAATTCAGAATCAGATATCGGACCTGCTGCAGAGGCTTCCCAACGACCTGATCCTTTCAATGTGTTTGTGGTGAGCAATTTTGGTCTCTTCGCTCTTAAACCCTTCCCAGCCTTTGTGACATTTGACTTGAAGCACGATATGTCACCTCGTGGAATGCTATCGCATGGAAGTTGTGCTCAATGACTAACGCTCTCTCGGTTGCAATCTGATTACAGTCCTCGATCTCAGCCATGCCAAAGAGCATTTTTGCGCATAGAATCATGGCAGAGGCTTATCTACGTGAAGAAGATTGGGAAAATCTGATTGCTGTGGCGGAAAAGGGTATCAATCTGACAAAGGCGTCCGAGATTGAGAGTGGAAGGACGATGATTGCGTGAGTGTCTACTTTCTGGAAACTAACTCTCCTTAAAGCGATCGCAAAAAGATGCTGCGAAACCAGGCTTACCTGTTTAACCGTGTGGGTGGGCAGGACACGAGCCTCCTTCGATGTATATCTCGGTACAGGTCTGGTACACTACTTCTCACCGAAACATCATCCTCGCGCCTTGAAACTTCTCGAAGGAGTTCTTGAACTCGACCCAAATGCCATATCTTGCCTCATGGGTCGAGGCTGTATCTTGCAAGCCCAAGGAGAGTACGCCGCAGCCCGAAAAAGTTTCCAACGCGTGTTGGATATCGAAACAGTTGGCGCATCTGAGGATCAGCCGTTCGCCGGTAGTGATGCCGCACTCAAGGCCGGAGAAGAAATCGGCTGGTGCCTTGTTAAAGAAGGCTCCTTGCAAGAGGGGAAAGCGGTTTTGCAAAAAGTAGCCACCACACTCGAAAATATGCCTGGTCAAGAGGTTGCAGCATCTCGGGTAGAGTGGAGGATCGGTGTAGCAGAGTGGGAGATAGGCGGTGAGTTGGTGGTGATCTTGAGAGTTCTTCATTCACAATAAGCTTACGATGTTACATTACGCGACCTCAGCCGAATCTCGAGAGGACGCCCACGACCACTTCGTGTCCTCGCTCAAGATCAACCCTTCCTTCCCTCCGGCATTCACCTCCCTTGGTATTTGGTATCTGGAAGGAGCTGGCCCGCCTGATGAGGTTCGGGCTTCCAAGTGTTTCCAAAAAGCATTTGAGCTGGATGCCACCGAAGCTGAAGCAGCTCGACGCCTAGCTGTCGGTTATGCCAAGGAGGGAGAATGGGCTCTGGTAAACACCATCGCGAAACGCGTGATAGAAGGCGAAGGCGGGTTGGAAGGCGGGCTTAGCGGCAAGGAGAGGGAAACAACTTCTTCCAAATTTGTTCCAACAAATGCCTGGGCTTATAAGGCTCTTGGAGCTGTACAGATGGTAAGGCTCATTCTTCCTACACTTTGATACTCCCCGTAACTTATTTTTCCTTGTGAGTCATTCAGGTCTATAAAAAGTTCACCGAAGCTGCTCAGTCCTTCCAAGTAGCCCTTCGTGTCGACAACGATGATTCTGCCTTGTGGATCAGGCTCGGAGAAGCCTATTTTAGGAGTGGACGTCACGTTGCGGCCATCAAGAGTCTATCACAAGGACTCGAACTCGATCCACAGAATTGGCTGGCGCATTACCACCTTGGCAACATTCACAGAGAGCTCGCCTCGTTTGCTCCGGCCATCTCAGCATATCGCCGTGCTGCAGAACTCATGCCCGATCAACCGGGAATTTCTCTTGCTCTTGCTCTTACATTGCTTGCCAGAGGCCGTGAAGAACAGACGATGGGCTTCCATGCTCGAGCCTGCGAATCTTACATCGACTGTCTGGATGCGCTGAAACCGACCATTGCCGACGCAAGCTGCAAGCACACCTCATGGAAGCTTGTCGCAGAGAGCTGCCTCCACTTGTCAGATGTCGCAAACACCGCAAAAGACTTTAAGGATTCGCTCGAAGTCATCCGACCAGCTATGGAGCATCTGCTCTCTTCTGATGATGCCGGGGCATCCACGATTGCGAAAGTCGCCTCCCCGCAAGGTGTTTTGAATTGCACTGCCGATCGCATTGCAATCGCAAAAGCTTCTGTATGCGCTTATGCTTGGCGAGCTCATCTGTTACGCTTTGACAATCGAGTTGCCGAGCCACCGTTGTTCGATTTGGCCTCGGCCTTGCATCATCTAAAGGGATTGGTTTCCCAAGATGATCCCTCTCGCGCGCCAGCGACCCGAGCGGCGCTGTTGTTGATCAGGAAGGCCTTGGACTCTGATCCGGCAAGTGCAACATTGTGGCACGCATTTGGTATCCTTGCTAGAAACGACAGTGCTCAACTTGCTCAACATGCTTTAGTTGTTTCATTGGAGCTTGAGCCGAGAGTGAGTTACGCATTGTTCCATCGAAGTCAGCATCATGCTCATCATCCCTCGTGTTTCAGAACCCCATTGTTTGGTGTAATTTAGCTTTCTTGTACCTCGATCTCGGCGATGCTGCCCTGGCTTTCCAGCTCTTCTACAAGGCTCAGACGCTAGATCCAGAGAATCCATTGGCATGGCTTGGTCAGGCCATGACGGCGGAAGCTACCGGACATGATGAGAAAGCGGAAAACCTGTATGCTCATGCCACGACTCTGTCGACTGGTTCTTTAGTAAGTCTTATCTTCCATCGCGAAGACGACTCATCCAGTCACACTGATAAACTATCTCTCACCAGCTTCCGGCAGGCCTAGGCACAGCGAAGGAAGCCTTTCGGGGCGCAGCGGCAGACCCTGTGCTTGGCGTTGTTGATGATCTTCATCCTATTTCCTTCGCACTGTCTCGATATTGCGACAAATTCGGCTCGGACGCTGCTGCCCAGCTCCTGCATGCCGTCATACTCGAGCGATTGGGACAATTTGAACCTGCCATTGCTCGAGCGCGATCTTCAGTCAGGCTGCTCGAAGCAGAGTATGAGCGAGAAGAATCGCCTGAAGTCGAACGGCGATACGCACTTTCTCTACTGACCCTTGGGCGACTGCTGCTGGCTGCAAGTCTAGAGACGGAGGCAATTGACTCATTCAACGACTGCATCAATTTGCTGGTTGAATGCAGTGACCCTAAGGGTGTCGCCGCGCGGTCCCAAGCGAGGCTGGCCTTGGGCATTGCTCTTTCCCGAGACGTTGAGCAACTGGAACCGTCATTGGAAGCATTTGAGACTGCTATCGCCGATGCCAACACTATCTCAAGCCAAGAAAGTATTCGAATCGCTGAGTGTGCTTCTGTGGCTTTGGCGAAGTCGTTGTGGAGTCTCGAAGATGACGACGCCAGAGAGGCAGCGCAGACGCATCTTCTCGAGGCGTGAGTTCGATGTACACCTACTTTTCTTTCCGATTTAGGACGCAACGCGGGTAGCGTTTCCTCTGGCTAAGTCTTCGCATTTCCCTCCCACAGATTCTCTCAAGAAACACATTCAGTCGCGGCTCTTACCACCCTCGCAGCCATCGGTGTACTCAATGATGATCCAGACGTACGAGATGCAGTCAGAATTGAATTATCCTCGATGGATGAAGACGCAAAGCGACGACAGGGCCCTTCGTTGATTGCAAAAGCAGAAGCATATTCATGGCTTTCGGAGGTAAGTAGGAGTACCCCTATCTTTGTGAGCTTTTACAAATGCTGATTTTCCCAATTCTCAGGGCAATCTTCGAGCTGCCGAGAGCGCACTCGGCAAGGCAGTCGTTGCTCAACCATCTCAAGTCCAACCCCGAATAGATATGTCTCAGTTGCTCATCCAACCGGTCCAAACGGAAAAGACAACGACTGCGAAATCGGCGTTGGGTCTCATATCTCGACTCGATACGAGTGATAAGATCAGCAGCCAGGAGTTGGCCGATATCGAGATTATACAAGCGCTGCTGTCTTCATCTTCGATTTCGACCGATGGTGGGCAAGGAGAGACGCAGGCAGTAGCAGCGGCGCAACGTGCTATCCACCTACGTCCTTGGGATCAGGGTCCCTGGCTAGCGTTGGCGACGGCAACCATATAACAATGAGAAGTTCTTTAATAATGAGATGAGATGTTGAGAGTACCAATCTAGTTGTGCCATGCGCAACCTCCTGATGTCGCCTCGCTTGCACCTCCCGCCCTGTCCATCACGTACTCCCCCCTTCCCCCTTTCAACCCATTTGATCCTCCCCCCTTTGGATGAATCGCATGAGATGTCCTTCCTTTGATCTTTCGGGAGAGCGAAAAGTACGACAACAGGGACGGAGGCTTTCACCGTATCGCAGTCTCCTATGGGATTCGTGGTCTGATCGATGATCAATAATCGTGCATTCATCCACAGATATGTCAGAGAAGCATCGCAAAATAATTACTCCGGAGTTTGACCCGATGATGAGCTTGCTGCCAACGGATGAAAGGTCCGTCGAAAACTTTTGGTCTCTGCAAGATGGACTACGCCAAATTCGAAGCCCTTAGGAGCATCTCAGCAGGACCGATCCAGACCTTGCACATCCCAAACCCTCGTCGAGACTCCTGGCAGGATTCTCCTGAATCCAATCGATTCGGGTCCTCAACACAGCCACGGAGGATGACTCTCGTGGAATCAGTCAGCTCACATGCGCCACCATCGCGGAAAGGTTCAGAAATGGAGGAGCTATTCGCCGAAATCCCTACGATTCAATGGATTCAACAGGTCGGAGAGATATCCCTGAACAGCTGCTCCGTCCAAGACCAGCTGCGGTGGACACAGGATGTGGTGAGGCATCTTCAGAGGAGGACTGCAGCCGACGAGCATCTCCTAGATCGTATAACACCAATCGCAGTTCAGACCATTCTATCGCTAGCATTACATCCCTCACACTTCATCTCGGCATCTGCCTTATACACAAAATATGTTCTACATCATGAAGGCCTTGTCCCACGTTATCTTCCATACAATCCACAAGGCAGTCTCCAAGATCTTGAAGGAGCCGCGAGAGGTGGCGAAAGCCGAGCCTGGTTCGCATGGGGCGATGTGAACGAGGAGAATGGAGATCTTGAGCGCGCTAGATGGTGTTATGATAATGGAGCAATGATGCAGGAACCACAAGCCCTATTTGTAAGCTGTTTTCCATTTTCACAAGAAGAATTTCTCATAACTGTGCTGAGATATAAATCATAACTTTGATCGGTTCAGCGAATCGGGATGGCATACCTCACCGGTCAACTGGGCCTGTCGATCGCTCCCCATGTCGCTCTGCCTTTGCTCCGACGAGCTGCGGAGGCTTCAACAATTGATGCTCCTCAGCCCGCGTACGTCTACGGCATGATTCTGGCTGGGGAATACCGAAAGGTCTTCATCCCTCCCGACGTTGTCCTCCCTTCTTTTGGGCCGGTCACCGCACAACTGCAATCGCAACACAGCGAGGCCAAACGTTTTATCATCCAATCTGCGTATCTCGACTTTGGCCCTGCCCAACTCAAGGTCGGAAATATGTACGAGCATGCTCTGCTCGAATGTCCGTATGATCCGATGCTCAGTATCCGGTACTATATCCGTGCCGGTCAGCATGGCGAGGCCCAAGCTGATCTGGCACTGAGTAAGTGGTTCATGATTGGGGCAGGGGAGAAGGGGGAGAAGGACCACGTAGAGAAGGACCCCCAGTTGGCACGAGTGTTCGCTCGCAAGGCGGCGGAGTGTGGACTAGCGGCTGGTTGTCTGGCTTATGCGTACTGTCTTTCGTGAGTCGATCTATTTCTCACTTTTGAGAAGGCTGTGTCTAATGTCGGGTCTTCTTGCAGAGCCGGTATTGGCGGCGCTCCAGATAGACAGAGCGCAACTTCCTGGTACTTTGAGGTGAGTCTCACAATCAGAGAAAAAAAAAACCAAAAATAATTATACTTACCGTCTATTTCCGTTAGGCTGCGAGACTTGGAAACGAAGAGGCCAAGAACCAGCTGAAGCAGATGCACAACTCAAGCGGACCCGGTTCAAATGCCTTTCCCGCCATCAAATTAGCCGTAAATCAATCGCGTCAATTGGCTCGGACCCGTTCGATTCAGCGATCCCAAAGGTTGGGCTTATATGATCACCGAATAACTCGTCGGAGCGTCCATCAATCAACCGAGGATGTCACAGCTACTCGGTCAAACACTCTCCGTCTTTCGGACGTACATGAAATGGCTCAACCTCGGGTGACAGTTTCGCCCGGTTTTCAGCCAAGCCCGAGTCCCCAACAAGGCTGTGTTCACCCAGCAAATTCGGATCGACTTGCATTGCCCGCTGGGAACCCGACAGGCGGAAATCTCCCATCGACCTCGAATCGACTGACAATGTCAGCGGAGTATCAGACAGAGTTTCTGCCACCGAATCCAAACCGATTTACGATGTCACCAGCATCGGATCATAGACGCCAGAGTTCTCTACCAGGACAGCAGCCGCGGTATTCACTCAAAGACCAGCCTTTCACACCTCCACCACCATCCAGGTCTGGTACTTCGACGCCTGCACGCACATCAAGCATGGCCCGATCGGTCCCGACCTCACCGATACTTTCTAGTCCAAGTAAACCACTCTCCCCTCTTCATAGTCCTCCACTTCGTTCCGCCCGACAACCACCCGCTCAAACTTTTGCAGACATGGGCATCGTTTCCAAGACTCAATCGGATGAGAATTGTAGCATCATGTAGGTCAGGTCGATTCTGTTTGTGATATAGTTATGTTATGTTTTGAATTGATCCATTGGTCGTGACGGTTACAATCTTGCGAGAGGGTGTTGATGAGTCGCAGGATTACAGGAATAAAATAGTACAGCGAAAGAAGCGAAAAATCGAAGTGATTGCAGTTTACCTGGTTGGTTTCGCATATCGTGCAAGGGCGATGAGTCAGACTGAGGAGCATGGATTCAATGGGAGGGATTTATGCGAAAAAGACCCACCTTAATATCCGTAAGGATCATCGACGGCTTGGCTCTGTGATTGGCCGTAACCATCATATGCCCCACCCAAAGAACCATACGCATCCCCTGCCGCACCATCGAGAGGTCCCAGCCTTCCCTGAGGACCCGCACCCAATCCACCCCCAATCCCACCGGTCGCTCGGCCCGTCAACTCCAATGCCTTTGCTTGATCCAAGAATTGAGACTTCAGATCTCTCCCTTGGTTTACAAGAGCGGCACAGGCGTTCAGAAGAGCTTTGCGTGGAGAGATGTACGGTGACATTGCTGGATCGGTTTGTACGCGAATCTCGACACGGTTGGCAAGAGGATGCGGGATTCGGTAGCCTGCAAAAACGACATGGGGGTCGAGCAGGAGTTGTCTGTGAGAAAGAGCCGACATCGTGCTCGGATCAGTGAATGATCAGGGACCTCTGATGTATCTGAGAAGTTGGTAACTCACGCTCTAATCATGTTACCAATGGTGTGATCTTGAGCGTTCAATATCACCTTGATGGATCCGGGTAGCTTGGCATCATCTGTCACTTCCATCCTATGGACGAGGGATAATATGATAGGTAAGCGCCGTGGGTAAGGAGGATGTTTTGGGTTAAATCGATCACTTACGGCTGCTCCCCGTTCTCTGTATCCACCAACCATGCTGCTACTCGATCCGGTTGATTCATATTTGAATGTTTTGTGTTTCCTGGTGGATGCGAAGTGTGACTGTTGGTCGGGGTTCCTTGATGAGTAAGTCGTCCTTATATTGTCGCAATACCTCCAAATACTACATCTAGCGTGTTAATGTCCATGAAATAATACATAATATCGACACACAATGTGCGGTGTTCTGAATGGCGGGTGAGGTCAACCCCTCCCGATCAATTTACCGCTTTAGGTGGGGATGGGCGCAGCCAAAGAGGTAGAGGCCCGCTGTGTTTGTCGGTGAAACTCGTCACGTGATCTAATATCCCCTGTAACCTCGCGTTGCCTCCCTCTCCATCTTCCGTCGCTCCTTATTTGAGTACCTCTCTCGGCTGAGGAGGCGGCATATAATGGCAAACTATGGCTTTTTGCCCTGCCATCACTCACACACGATGCGTTTCTGGTGTGCAGTTATCCCGATTCACGGGGCTCGCCACTGACATCCTCCCTCCGTTCTCTGCCCGCAATTTGGTGTTCTCACAGCTCTTGACGACCGTTCAGCTCAGACCTTGTTCATCAGACCAATTGTAGGGAACTTCCACAGTGAAAAAAACTTTCAAGCGATAATAAAACTACTAATAGAGAACCCCAACAATCAGACATGGCTAAGCTACTGAGACTCCCCAGCCGGACCATTCCATCCATTCTTATCTCATCTCACATCATCACATCACGTCACTTCCATTCATCTCGGATCAATTATGCCTTCCATACACGTCGGACAAACTCGGTCAAACCTGTTTATAGCAATGATGGCAGCCGCCGATCCTCGAATCAGTATACTGTATCTATCCAATATGTCCCAATGGCACAAAGAGGCAGACAGAACGAAGGAATTCAAATCCGAATCACTCACCAACATCATTCGTGTTGAATTCGTATACACCCCAGATAGAAAGACCAGTTGCGGCTCTAAGGACCCAAATCAGGATCGGGCCAAGGGTAGGGAATTTTCGGGGGTGGACGTAGTCAATCAGGCAGTTGTCGAAACCGAGGTGGGAGTGAATGATCAGTGAGACAGCGAGGATGCCGTCCATGATGGGCTATATGATGAAAGTAAGAAGGGGACGGGGTGAGAATTGTCAACGTGAAAGTCCTTGACGTAGATCACGGGGATAAGCCAATGCCAGTGACAGATGGCAGCGGGTTCTCCTCTGACCAAGACGATTATCCGAATAAGTGACAGATACTGTCTCCTTCATCGGATCATCTTGGAGTTCGAACGCCAGCCTGCTCTGGGCCGAGTAGTCTGTTTCATTTGTTCTCGAGTTTGAAATATTCGCTCCTCGTTCGCAACGGCCAATGTGTCTCCCCTCCCCGGCTGATCTAACTCCACATACGTAACCTCCTAGATCGCCTGACCAGATCTACACCCTTCACATCGATCGGCACCATATCCAGTCAAGCCCTTCGACGGAATGCCACACAGACTCACATAAGCACTCCCACCGCTAACCGCCGCACCCGCCATAATCGGAATCAACGCCGCACTCAGGCCTCTCTCGAACGCCCAGTGATAAGATCCATGTGCCTTGTCTGACGGAGGGAAAGGAGTCGGGTCGTTCACTGTGCCCTGGATGATGGGGCCTCCAGGAACGTACTTGAAGCCGGCGGTGTCGAGAGGGTTAGCAGAGACAGCGGGGGCATTACGGATATTCTTGGAAGCTTGGACGGCGGAGATTCGGGCTGATGGATAGATCGTGGGAAATTACGAATGGGAGTGCGTGGAGAGAATATACGAACGACCGGAATTTGTAATTCAAAGATTCGTGGCAGACCAGTCGGGATATACCGACGGAAGTGGTTGTCAAACAAGGAAAAAATAGGAGTCGATTCCGATCTTGTCAGCTTATTTCCGATCCCACTTGATATCACACCAAACCTCTGACGCTGTCCCGTTCGCAAGGGTGTCTTTCCAAACCCCTTCAGAACTAAAACTCACAAGTCGCAATACCCCTCTGAGCCATCAACATCGAGCTCAATCCTGTTCGGCTGACGACAGCCGGTCGTAGTGCAGTGAATACCATCGTGAAAATGTGTGTAGAATTAGAATCACAAGGAGAAAAGGTCCGATGTCTCGATTTTCTCTTGTGTGCGAGATCGCAAGTGATGGATCAGACCACTTGACTTCAAGGGGATGGTACTTGAATGAATCCGCCTCAACCTTGGTCGATAGTCAATTGGATACCGCATAGATGGTGATGATGATGATGCAATGCAATGAGGAAGGTGTGAGGATGATCAGCCAAGTCTCGCAATCCATCGTGCGGGGCTGTACGACCATCCTCCCTCCTCTCGGCAAACTCGCCCGCCTTCACGTCGCTCTCGATCCCCTCCTCTTCCCGTTTCCCGTTGTAGGGTGTTGGGCGCTGGGCATAGGGCGAGCGCCTACACGGATAGATTCCCCTTTCGGGGCAATGCGGGCGAACTGATTGGCTCTCTTGGTATTCGTCCCAAGGGGCGGCGCGACTTTCTTCCTTCATGACACGTCATTCTTTCTACCCAGGGAACCCATCCCGTTTTGCGACTGAGTCCGACGTTGGCGCCGCGGGAGTTGAATCATATGCAGTCGCCACATTTGCGCAACGATACGTCCGTGATTGATGAATCACATGGGGATTGCCAAACAGTCCGCTGACACTTCATTAAACTGAAGCATAGTCTCCTGGGTTAACAATATCCGCATTCAACAGAGTGCTTGGAACCTGGCTCCGAAAGGTTCCAGGGGAATCCTATGTGAAGCGAGGTACTGAGGCGTTTTTGCTAGCTCAAGGACATCGCCAATGACGAGATTGGGAAAGCCTGAAATTACTGGAATTTTGATTGACCAAAAAAACCTAGCGACAAGGTACCCAGTAGAGACTCTATGCTGTTCGACAAGCTGTAAATTGGGGTGATCACCAGTCGGTATCCCCCGGAGCGCCCCCCCTCCTCTTTAAGACGGCGGCCGGTCGTTGGGAAGGTTTTCATATTATGGGAAGCCTGCAGCAAGTCGCATCGTCTTTGGTTCTATATCCCAAGTGTCTGATTCTTAAATCAAAACATCTTTCATTTCCTACTTCTCTCTTGCAAAGCAAGCAGCAAGAAGCGACAAGAAAGATGTCACCAGGCTTCTCAGGACGGGCAGCGGGAATAAGCTTCGATCACCCCTTTTTGGTCATGGCACGTGATTTTAGGTTGAGTTGCCGAGGGTAGAGGGCGTAACTAATGGAAATGGAAGAAGGTGTTAAAGGATCGCTCTTGGTGAGGATATAGAGGTTTACTTAGAGGAGGAACTCGTCGTCATCATCATTGCATATCGTTACCTGGTTTTGTCCCCCCCCCCTTGTCCGGATCGGGCCCGCCCTTGGAGAGCTGTTTTGAGGCACGCTTAGGTAAAAGTGACTCACCCCACGCGTTTGTTATGTATCGGTCGGCGCGGCGGGCTGAAGACCTCATCGGAGCAAGATCGTCGATGAACCACACCTCGTTTCACAACGACCAGCCAAGTGTGCGTCGTAATGACGACAATCAGTGGCTCCAATCACCATCTATGAATAATTATGTAGGGGCTCCAACAAAACCCTGGAGAAGTCAACTATGAGTCAGATATCTCTCGAGTAGACCAGCTTGATCACCTTTTGACGTCACTCGAAAGCATTACGCGTGATTGCTGGCATTGACAACTACCGCTCAGACGAGACACCGAAGATGAGCCCTTGATGGAATAGCACACATATCGATTTCCGTTCCAGTCTAATCTCATAGCGATGACAGCCGGCAATCTTCAAGCATCTTTTACCCGTACATCTCATCAAACCGCGCCAGCACCCATCCTTTCGACCCACCTGCTCTCTTCTTACGAACAAAACCAACTCCGCGACGGCTACGCAAAGTCCATTGCTGCCCTCAGTAACCCCTCTTCTACTAGAGAACCTTTCAAACCGAAATACATCCCTCATCCACCTCCATCAGATATCGCAAAGGATCACAACACGGTTCCTAGTAACGATTACGGACCGCAACACGGCAGGCCTGATAGTTTTAGTATGAGTCGAAGTGCCGCCGCTCCCGGGGCGGAGTTTCAACAGGGAAGGATGGGTTATCAACAACAGAATAGAGAAATGGGACCAGGTAATGCACAAGGTGGATCGATGGGTCCACCGATGACATCGCACCAGAACCACAACCAGCAGCATCATCAGAACGGGAACGGAAACGCATCTTCTTCTCGAACATTCTCAATGAATCAGCCACCTCCGACACCTCTAAAGAGCATTCACGATCATCAGGATTCTACCGGCCATGAATCGTCCTCTTCTCGGATCAACCATCAGCCCCCTTCTCATCACCAAGGTTATATGGTTCCTGATCCCAGTATACCACGACCTCATCCTTCTTATCAGCCGCATCCGCACGACGACGATCAGGTCCCCAGAGGGTTCCATGCCACTGCCAATCCACAAATCTTCATGACGGAATACAGTGCTGGCCAAATTGCGACTCTTCAGAATCGATTAGCGAAGAAGTTGGGGCCAGAGTATATCACACAGAGGACGGGGCCAGGCGGGGCGGGCAAGTTAAGTTATGTCGAGGGGTGGAAAGGTGAGTGTTGACGAATCTCTCCTGACCCTTATATTAGAGAAAAACCAGGAAGACATGCTTAAGTCGCTGAAGATGTTTCGTCCGAACGTATCCCAGTTGTGAATCTTGCGAATGAGGTCTTTGGATTCAATGGATGGTCCAGTCAAGTGGTTTCTCTGACTACAGACTACGTGAGTCGGCACCCTCTCTCTCTCACCCATTTAGATCTTCTCTGCTTCCCCATACTGACCGCCACAACACCCTTCCACCTCCTATTCCTTATCTTCTCCTCTTAGCTTGATCCCGTTCCAGGCGACGCCAAAAAGTTCAGTTGTGGAATCAGCTCGATCATCAGGATCACACTTCGAGATGGGACGTTTCACGAAGATACGGGGTATGGACAGTCGGATAGGATGACAGGGAAAGGGACAGCGCTGGACAAGGTGAGTTGACCGGCAATTTAATGTTTTACATAAGTGATGACGTGTGGATTGCTAATCGATGTCTGTTGGCCCTGTTGATTGCCAGGCTCGAAAGGAGGCTGTGACCGACGGTGTCAAGCGTACTCTGAAGACTTTCGGAAACGTGCTCGGAAATTGTCTGTATGACAAGGAATACGCCAAGCAAATTACGTCAATCAAGGTCACAGTTGTGAGTACTTTGCGGAATTCTCTGTCTCGTCGAGTCATTCCCTGTTCATCTTCCTAACATGGCCTCCCTCGGGATCACACCCCCAGCCCAAACTCAATCCCAAAGATCTGTGGCGACGAGCGGAGTTCGATGAAGAATTCCAAGCTTCTGGCCTCGTTGGCACGACTCGCCCTCACCCGGAGACCCAAGATCGATATGAGAACCCCCATGCGTACGCAAAGGAGGCTGGCGGTCGCGCTCGAGGCGTCACCCACGGCGAGCATACGTCCGCGATCCAACAGCAGAGGATGCAGCCTCGACCCGATGCCCAAGCGCAAAGCTCTGTGCCGACTCAGAATGGATACGCACCACCACCTTCGGCGGTCCAGAATCCATCATCTGATGCTCGAAACAAGGCGATCCTGGCGGCTTTGACGAACGGCAAAGGTTTAGAGACCCCGTCTAAACCGCCTCCTGCTTCTGCCGCAACCTCGTTCGCAAGTTCGGCCATGAACACAACCATCGGAGTCGATGAAACGTTCGACGAGATCGCCTACGAAGAAGCCTTCGATGATGAAGCGGCCATGTTGGCCGCTGCTGCAGATTATGAAGCCGATACGGGGGCGACGATGGGAGATATGGAGTATGCAAATGCAATAGCTCATGCCAAGGACAATAAGGGACTACAATCAGAACAAAGTCGCCGATCCAGTGTTCCCCACATGTGAGATCCGCCACCCATTGAAAGGTTTTCTTCGTCTGACTATCTATCATTGCCATTGCTGACAACTTTATTTCCCACACTCAGGATGGACGCATATTCGATGCCGAGACACAAGCACTCGCACGAGACCGCACCTACTCGTTCGGCTGATCAATTCGATGTGCAACCTCAACCGATGGATCCGAATCAGCAGGAGAATCGTGCTGCCCAGCCGGCGATTGATGGTCAGCAGAAACAAGTGGGGGCCTTCAAGTTCCCTGTCGGTCTGGTAGGTCAAATTTCCCCATCGAGGCTTATCAGATGACCTGGTGTATCAAGAAATTTATTCCTCCTTTGTGCGCAAAAGGGAACCAATTCTGTCGGCCCTGTGGAGTCCTCTCCCGGGCGTGACGAGAGCAAGACGATGTCCGGGAAATCTTCACGAAGTACAGGGAGTAACCTTTCGCATACAAGCGGACGAGGAATCAAGCGAACGTCAGGAGAAGGCGTAGGTCCCCATGAAGTCCGGTAAGTTTCTCCTCAAGTTTCTCCGAGCGGTCCTTCGAATGACGCTTGCTGATAAGCTGCCTTGTCTTCACTTAGAACGGGACACGGTAGTCACACATCCCTGCAAAGAGCTCCACAAGTCAGGTCTGAACAACCTGTTCATCGAACTGCACTGGGCGAACTAGCTCTGTCCGAGTTTCCTGAACTAGCTGGTTTCAAGAGGCCTCGATATTAGACCCGACCGCCACATGGACCATTCCCAGTTGCAGGTTATCTTCGGCGATGTTACGCCTGGGCAAGGAGGCTGTGCTCATTTATTTGTTAATGGCACCCCCCGAGAAGCAGTGTTCTCCCGATGCATGAAAGGAGTGGCACCGATGCGTCAAGTGACAGGCTTATTCGGCGATTTAGTTTGCCCCTAGGGCGCAGGGGATACTTGAGTCGTCAAAGGATTAGAGGCAATAGTCGATGTATCGAATGTATCGCCTCCTTTAACGGCCTCCGTGTCTAATCAAGTATATATACATGTTCATAGCTAGGCAGTACTTACATCAGTCACCACCGCCGCCTAGCATGTCCGTGATGCAATTCTAGCAAATCAACTTCTATACCCTCCCCCAGTTTCCCAACATGCCCTATCAAATCAACAACGCAAGCTCACCATCTCAACGGATCAGAATTCAAGGGATGACCTGCCTTCCAAGTACAGGGAGCCCCAATCGATTCGGATCACCGTTGTTCAGAACTAGTGGCCATCCGTATCTCAGTCCCCAGTTCGCGACCGGCAATGGACAGACGCCTTGCAACTCGCCGAACCCTGAGTATGGTGTACTGGATGAATTTCCCAAGTTGGGGCGAAGTCGGCCAGGAACTCCGGGTTATCTTACCCCGAGGGCCATCTGTCGAACCCCTTTGAACCTCAACGATCGCCTCGAAGCACTCCAGAAGCGCTTGTGCTGTACTAGCATGGACGATGCTCACGGGAGCCTGCGAGATCCTCCGATCAACCTCACGCCCGTCATCCTCCTCCCACCGCCGAACACTCCTTCCGAGAATGGCAAGATAACAATGAGGATGGGCTCTGCAGCGTTGAACGAGAGACTCGCAATGTATGTACCCTATTCCCCCTAATTCCAATTTCAGCAATAACCGCCCGATCTCTCCCTGACGTCTTTGCTCATCACAGCTTGTCTGAAAGTTCTCGAGAACATGAGATGAACGAGAACAAGATGGAAGAAGGCACTGACGGCCAAGAAAATCAAGATCAGCCGCCAGCCACCATCGGCTCAATGCACAGAAGGAAGACTACATGAGATGCAAAAGATGAACTGCATCTGATTGAGGGAGGATGCAAGGCAAAGAAGGGGTCGGGGGCTGATATAAGAGAGAAAAAAGACACGAAGGATAAACGAAATAAAGCGAAATGGAAGCTTGTTGTATACCAGAAAGGAATTAGGAAGGGAAAGCGAGCGAGTCGCACTGAGCATAACACGGACAGAAACCAAAGATCAATCAACGCTGTGTTGTAGTACACGGAATGTGCAGAGAAGCCAGGAGTATTACCAACACACCTCTATTCAGTCCCTTTTTGTTTGTCCCCGGGCATACCTGTATGGCGAAGGGTACCCCATAAGCCCCCGGGAAAGCTGTGTGGGTGCCCCTCTGTTGCAAGGGTGCGAAGGGGGGAGGATACCAGTACCTCCCTCCCTCCACGAGGTTTGCTCGCGTATGTTGCCTGCAATGACCAGAAGTGATTTGCGCCACCAGATTCTGCGTTGACTGACGACAGGTTGCGAGAGCCGACAAGCACTCGTCAAGATGACTCACGGTCAAAGCTAAGATCTGGCCATTACAGTATTCAACGTCGTATCTCAATTGTTGAGCCCGCACAGTTCAGGCGATTGCGAATCCTGGAAGCCTCTGCTTACTCTTTTTTAAGTCCCAATGTGGACCAGGGTGAACAGTTTGCAAAGAAGAATAAGTAGAATACAAAACGATCATGCCATGCGAAAATCCAAGTACGGCCCACTGTTCCGTAGAGATGAAAAGGTAGAAAAAGCGTTGAGTGACGGCTGCATATAGCTATTCCGTCTTTTGTAGATGACAGCTCAGACATATTTCCCATCGTGTTCCGAATGCCTCGTTCCAAGAGCCGACTCCCATTTAAGCTCGATGAGTCCTTTAACGACTGTGCATACTCTATGCGTTCCTCAGTACTGTAAGCCAAAAAGAAGAGTAAAGCACCACGTGTAAGCCAAGTTGCGCCTCGCTTCGCTTTGTCTCTCCTTTGGATCAGCATTGTCAAACATCGAGGACGTACCTAATATGACCGAATCTCCACGCAAAAACATCTTTGAAATGAATCGATCCTTGTTTACCGGTTTCTTGTCTTTACCCTTCGGTTGTTCGGTCCACATCTAGATGTGCAGAATACGGGATGAAGAGAGGCGATCAGTTGGTCTTACTCTGGAGAGATGGCATTAGGAGGGGAATGCTCACCTCTTTCACGTTTTCGAGAACCTAAGGAGTGTGAGGAGGGGAGGGGAGAGAGGAGGATGAGGTAAACATGTCAGTGTTTAAAGGAGGCTTGGACGAAAACGCTTCTGTCCACATCGCTTGGTCTTTTCAATGGGTGACCAGGGCTCAGTAAAACCAAACGAACGAGGTCTGGGTTCCACTATTCCTCCATCTCTTTCCCCTTTATTAAAGAATCACCGACATCAATTCTCTCTTTCCTTCCTCACCAATTAGGTTGTTCTTCCCTGAATTTCCCACGCGTTTCAGACAACTCGTCTCTCCGATTTCATGACCGATTTCATTCCTGCAATAATGGTTGATCTGGCAGTTTGGAGACAGATCGATATTCTTTGAAGCTAATGATTGCTCAAATATTTCTGCCTTCGTCGGGGGAGATTGGGCTCAAATGTTCATGCCGAGGAATGGCGCCCTTGCTTTGACATACATCACGGGGACAATCGACAACAGTTCCCAGTATTTGCTGGTATACGTCGGTTCATATCTTTGGTGTTTGCTGATTCGAATTCCCGACCCCTTTTAGGAGATCATGTTATGCTGCCTCACCACAGCTCTCAACTCTTTCACTCCCGCTCTGCGCCGCCCATCTCGGAAGCCCCTCCCTGAGCCCGCCAAATAGTGCAGACTAGACCGGAACAACTCGACTCACCATATTGCAATGCCTATCAAACGCCTTCACCCTCGCCAACAGCTTCTTGTTGTTCCTCAATGAGATCAAAATCTGGGTGTTGTTCCTGACGGATTGTTGCAGAACTGAGAGAGGGCCTTGAGAGACTTCGTACTCTTCCAACTCTTGGACTTGCGCTGCGTCCATATCGGACTTGTTCATGGATTGAAGATGGCTGTGGAGGTTTCAAAAAGGGTCGGGGGAAAAAGAAACAAGGAGAGGAAAGGTCAGTACAGACGAGCGGTAGTTTGGTGGCTGTGGGTACTTTTCTAGAAGGCGAGCACCGACTGAACTCACGCCATAGTGAAAGAGGAATGTTATCCAAAATTTCCCGTTGTTGGTTAGTAAAAATGAGGTGTTTTGGCAGACGAGGTATCAAGAGACGGAAAATGGAAGGTGCAGGAGGGATTCAGTTTTAGTTTGGAGACATCTTTTGTCGATCACGAATGGTAACCATCTGAGTGATGATGCTGTATTTGTCTGGCCATCCTGATTGGGTCCCCCAATCACAAGAAAACAGCCTTTGTATATTGCCCTAGTCGAGTCGCGCTGGAGAAGGGTTCTCAGGGCGGACATTAATAGATTAACTTGTCCGTGATCCGGGGAAACATGCGGATGCGCGGCTATCCTGGAGTATCATGATCATCCACCATGTCACACTCATCATCCAAGACAAACATAAATTGTCAATCCTTCCTCGTTCCCTAGACTGCTTATGGTGCAGTCTCGTACCAAGATCCTTGATCAAGTCACATCTGGAGCTGTATACATTCGGAGAGAAGACAGAAAGAAAGGGATCCTCCCACTCCTGAAGAAGCGAATCGGGGTCTTTGTAAGACTGGCTACCAGTCTGATGCGTTAACGCTCTTGAGCAGACTTGAATGGCAGTATGAAACGGATTTCGAGATCAAGTACAGTCATCGATCGATCACAAATAAGTGTCATGCCTCTACTCTTGATCGGGCGGTGACAATAATTCCTACATCGGACGCGTTCCCTCGCCTGAGTCTAGCATTGATAGAGCTGCCCCCTTCTGTTTGGAGACCAATGTCAGTTTTTGCTAAGGGGAGTACCTATACTAAAATGGAAGCAAGCCCGACAGATGACTAGTCCTTTTGAAGCCATTTCGTTCAAGTGCCCGTGAATGCTCGTAAGGCGATTCCTGCCCTTGTAACTGGATGATATTGTGTTTCCACATCCCGCAGCGGACGGACGATCTTGTTTCCGAAGGATGGCATGTCTTCAATGACAGTCGATCGACTGAACCAGACTAGTGTGTTGGGGCCGCCACCTTCCATTAATCTAATATGCACTAAATGAAGCTGGTATCCATGCCATGTGAGAAGTCCCAGATGACAATTTTCTGCAAGGTAAATCCCATTCTCGGCATTAGCTTTGGTCTCGCCCACCGAGAAGAAGAAGAAAGATTGCGGCTCACCTGATCGATCCCACTGCTGACAACTTTTGTGTCATCACCGACTACGCTGAAGAGTCTTCCTGCATGGACTGATGGGAAGTCCGCGATAAGTGACATCGTGTGTCGATTCCAAATCTAATACAGGGTAGGAGGGCGATGTCAGTCAGTCAGGATCCTGCCTGTAATATCAGGCGCCCCTCGAACTCACCTTGACCTTTGAGTCATAGCTGCCACTGACGACCACATCTTTTCCCAGCCAAAGGCTTCTCACTAGATCCGTATGACCTTTCTTTTCGCATTCTTCGCACAAGACTCCCGGGACGCCATCTGGCCATGTCATCGGTGCGGCAGGACCTGGTTCAAGGACTCCGAGTGGGGTGGCGTCTTCGGGTATGGGGATGGCCACTGCTTCAGGTATGCCTAGCCAATTGGCCTCCGAGACGAATGGGTGATTGAGACCAGGTTGAGGGGGGGCCATATCGAGAGACGGGATAATGGGAGGCATGTTGATCCCATTCATGGCGGTGCCATCTATCGTATTCATCCGAGCTTCTGAAATTGGTGCTGCCCATCCTCCACGTGCTCTTCTGGTTGTCATAGTCATCTCGCCATCGATTCCTGAACGTCGCCGACGACCGATCTCGAGAGCCCGGCAAGCGCGACAATGTGGATTAGGGCGGAAAGTCGAAGCCCTCAGCGGACTTGATGAGATTCTTGATGAGTCCAAATTCTGTTGTGCTTCCCCGTTCAAAGATTTCGAGTCCGGCCGAGTTGCGGTTTTAATCATGTCCCCGAGCCGGAACAGGCGAATCGCCCAGTCAGAGCAGCCAGTGACCAAGTCACCTGTCAATGGATCGAGGGCGAGACTTGCAATTCCTCGAGAGTGATCTTCGGTGGATAGCAGAAGTTCACCGGTGATTGCTGACCAAATACAGAGACACCGATCGCCGGAGACGGAGACGCTACCACACCAGCCGGATCATAAGACATGTTCAGTCAGAGGACAGCGCGTGTGATAACTCGCACCCGCTCTTGTAAGTCATTGAGACTCACATCTTATCTCCAAACAAATCGATGGCATTCACAGCAGCTTTGTGGCCACTCTCTGGCCGAGATCCTGGCGGTGGTATCTCTGTTGAAAGTCGGTGGTTTTCTGCAGCAGGGCCGACAGTGGAATGTGGACCCCCGATAACCATCAATCTCTCAAGGGTGTGCAGATCGAAGACTCGGATGGAACGATCTAAGAGCACCCAGTCGCAACGAAGTCCATTAGCAGAGACTCTCAGAAGGCGCAGACAGGCGAAGAGAAAGAAAAAAGAACTCACCTTTGCTGCAGCTGACGATTCGATGATCATCCAACCGAACGGACAGCACACTATCCCCCCTCTCATGTGCCTGAATCTCCCCTTCAATGCGACCAGCGACCACATCCCAAATCACCAGTTTCCCGTCCGATCCTCCCGCGACCATTAGTAACCTCTTCTTTTTCTTTGACTCTCTTGCGCCGTGTCCTTGACCTGCTTCACTATCTGTTGGATCTTCCAGTGTAGAACTCTCTCGTGCCATAGCAGTAGAAGGTCGCCTGTATACGTTGCGTACGTGCAGAGTCAAGACTGAACTCTGATGTCCCTGGCCTCCGGGTGTACCATCGTTTGAGAATACTTTAACGACACGTGAAGTCTCCAGATTCCAGAGTCGAATCGTTTTATCCCTTGATCCGGAGAGAATCCAGTGTTTGCCTTCGACTATTGTTGAGCTCCTTGAGTCACTGACACCACCGAAGTCTTGGGACCGTTTCTTCGCGTGAAGGGATCGGTTTGCATGATGAGATGCGGAAGTTTGGCTAAAACCTGACATTTCAGGTCTTTTCCTATTAATCAGAGGTGATGATCCTGACCTTGCTCTCGATCCTACGGACGATGATAACGACGGTCCCATATCCTCCTGATTGGTATTTGATGCCGTTGCACTGTCCCCAACCTCGACCACGAGGTGTTGATTCACGATCGCCAAGCAGTAGACTCCCTCACCATGACCTGAGAGACCGCCATTCACGATACTCGTTTTGCCGTCCAGTACACGAGAGATCGGTTTCCCACGTAAGAAGCGACGACGTAAGATCCGATGTGTGAGGAACAGGTGTCTGTAGTTCGGTTTAGGGGACGCGGAGGGTTCCGAGGAGAATGAGCGCAAAGAATCGGGCTGAGAAGCGTAAAGAGGGTAAGTCTGTGAGGATGGTGACGATGAGAACATTGGTGAGGGAGAATGAAAAGATGGCTTAGGATTTTCGATAGAAGCTGGTGTTGATGAAGATGATGAGGCGTGTGGAAGAATATAGACAGGAAGTTCTGATTGACTTCGACCAGTGCCTGTATTGAATGATCCCCCGCGACGGTGTTCGGGAACGCTCCGTCCATCAACAGGGACCTGCTCATCGACATGGATGTCGGTATCATCCATATCCTCCCTGGTAAGTCTCCCTCCTGCCCTCTCTCTCGTAGCAGGGCCATCGTCTGATCCACCAGGTTCACGCTCAATCACATCTCGTCGTACACCGGCATGTACGTCCAGTGCAACCCGAGTGGGGTTTATTCCGAACCGGAGTTGCATTAATCTCCTCTCGTCACCGCCATCGTCATCTTCGACCCATCCCTCAAGTTCATCTTCATTCCAATTTCCCTCTCCCGTCCCTTCCCCCGCTGAGCTATTCTTCCCTCCACAACGCCTAGAAAGAGGTAAAGGAACCGGTGGTGAAAAAACATCCTTCCAAGTCGTAGTTGCGTTCGCTCTGATCCCGTCCTCAGAACATCGTTGTCTCCAGATTTCTTTATCGCACGTTAATTCATACCATCCTCGACTAACTCGCCCACAGCTGAGAAGAGACTGCAAGTCAAGATACGAGAAACAGTGGATCGCGATCTCTGCAGGGAGGGAGGTCACGATGTCACGTCTGAGGTGGTCTGTTAGTCGTCGGTGGATCGGTGTCAGTCGATAGCGAGGGAGAGAGGTTAAGAGCTGGGATATGAGAGTGACTCGGTCGTCCTCTGAGAGGTTGGCGAAGTCGTCAATATTGGGGTAGGCGGTGAGAGAAGCGTCGTCCATGGTGACTAATGAATCAGCCCGGGTAGGGGGGGAGGGGGTTCAATGACAGCTTGATTTACCTCGACGATGTAAGGATTTGAATAAACTGCGGAAGTGAAAAGCCCTGGAATATAGCGCGAGAACAGATGTAAAGCATATGTAGCTGACTCAAACAGCCTACGCGTCGTCCCGATCAGGCTTGCACGATTGCGCGTGCGGGTGTCAAAGCAAGAACTTGAGTATATATTTCAAAGACACTACCCCGACCCACTTCAGCACATCTGATCAGCCGTTAACCCCTGACACCTCATCGCCTTGACTGATATTGCTCTTCCTCTATGCCAGCTAGACACCGAATAGAAAAATGAGGGAGAGCTGGCGATCATCCATCAGTAGGATAGGGATAGGCGCAAGGCTGGCGTCAGCTGAGCATTCAGATTCCCCCCCTCCCCCTTTCAGATAGGTGAGCTTCGGATCCGAGACTAAATCCGCAATTAGGGTTCGGCGGCCGAGGAAGGTGTAGTCGTCACGTGATTATTCGACACCCAAAGTTATTTGGCAAGCCATCCATTCAAGGGGGATAGGTGCGTGCATTGTGCCGTTGATCATATCCATCCACTTTCTTGAGGTCTTAAAGGTGAGGTCTTCTCTCTAGTTAATTTCTATTTGTACCCTTCCACCAAGATTCATCCAAGTTCCGTCGTTATCATACGTCAGATCTCGTACCCTTACCCAAATCCCCTTCTCTCTCCCCGAGATGCCAGACATCACATTTGCCAACCAGCCGTTTGATCTGGCCTTCCATCCTACCTCCTCAGTTCTCTACACCTCTCTTCTCACCGGTGAAATCAAGTCCTACACCTACTCAGACGACACAGGAGCCTCATCTACTGGAGACGAAGCCTCTTGGACCTCTAGGCCGTCTAAGAAATGCGTGAGAGGGGTCGTGTACAATTCCGAAGAGGGTAGTGGTGGTGGTAAACTTTGGGCAGTAGGGAAGAGCGGAGGCTTGTGGAGTTTGGATCCGGAGAGCGGAGTGGTGGTAGAAGCAAGAGAGGAGGCCCATTCTGCGCCGATCAATACCGTGGCGAATATGCTCGGTGGGCAGGTGGTGACGGGTGATGATGAAGGTGTCATCAAGGTCAGTCTCGAAAATGGCACGCCCCCGTTAATCAATGTGATTAAAAGAAGCAAACTTGCTAACATTATTTCGATATACAGTTCTGGGATCCAAGGGAGAAAGACCAAATCAGAGAATTCGCTCATCACTGGGAATACATCTCTGACTTTGTCTTCCACCCTGAGCGACGTCAACTCATCTCAACCTCCGGGGACGGTACCATCTCCGTCATCGACGTGCGATCCAACAAAACGACGCCACTGGCAATCAGTGAGGATCAAGAAGATGAGCTCCTCTCCATCGTGGCGATCAAGGGCGGTAACAAGCATGTTGTCGGGAGTCAGTTGGGTGTCTTGAGTGTTTGGGATAAGAGTAAAGGGTGGGGAGATAGTGTCGATCGGATCTCGGGACATCCGGCAAGTGTGGAGACGTTGGTAGCCCTGAGTGAGGATATCATTGCCACAGGGAGTGAAGATGGGATGATTCGAGTGATGCAGGTGCAGCCAAACAAGTTTTGTGAGTCAATCCTTCGGTCATTCTTCCTTCCTTCCATGTTCGTTTAGTGAAGGGATGCCCAGTGGGGTTCGCCCTGCGAATCGTGTATCTGGACCAGTTCACGCGTCGTCCGTTGCTGATCATCTCCATTCTCTACCCTGATTGTGCATTCGCTTCTTATCAAAACACAAAACTGATCACTCCAATCAATATTTCAATCCTCACCAGTGGGCGTCATTGCAACCCACGGCGACTTCCCAATCGAGCGGATCAGACTCGATCGAACAGGGAAATGGCTTGGCTCCGTCTCGCACGATGACACACTGAAGATGACGGACGTCTCTGATCTCTTTGAAGACAGCGACGACGACGAAGACGGCGATGCAGACATTGCGGACGATGCATCCGACGCTACAGTGACACGCACAGCTACTGGTTCCGAAGCTCAAGCTCTCGATTTCGAGAAACAGGACTCTGATGAAGACGATGAAGATGAGGAGATGGGCGCCGAAGATGAGACAGATGGTGATGGCGATACGGCGATGGACTCCAACTCCGACGAAGAGGATGAAGAAGACCGGGCAGAGGCACGTCGAGAACGGAAAAGAGCCCGGAAGATGGAACGAAAGGAAGCTAAGAACCTGGGATTGAATGGGAAACCTTTGTTCACTCCGAAGGAGGAGGCAGAGGTTGAAGAGGCTAAACAGAACTTCTTTGACGATCTGTAGCAGGAAGTATGACGGGGAACTTGAAGAGGTTTACGATCTGATGGGCACAAGGCTTTGCACATGTACGTTGTAGACATTACGAGATTGATCCTGTTACTTACACGATGAAGAACGACGTGAGTCGCGATTGCTAGTAAATCTAACTTTAGAAGCTGCCGGTCGGTGGTACTTATGCCGCGCCGCGATGCCAGTGGGGCGGGTCTGCGGCCCTTGAACTAAGGAAGGTAAGGCGTGAAAACTGCATCAATCGATTGATTCATCTATTCAAGCTATGCGAGGTAACTCAGTACTACAAGATGTCTTCCGATTCCGTGATCGGATAGCGGATGATCCGGGATCACGAGGTCTGACGCACTGCGTTCCACTCCTTGGCTGTTTCCGCCGCAACATCGTACCCATACAACACTTTCTGCAGCTCTCGGTCGACCTGCTTGTCGGGATTCGTACCTCCTTGTTTGTCGGCCTCTCTAAATTTCTTATTTCGAGCTTCTCGGTCCGATCCCGATGAAAGATGAAGACCTTTGCCATTCTTTGCAGCTTCTTCAACAGCATGTTCAGCGCGAGACTTGCGCATTTTCTGATGGAGTGGTTTGTGAGTCAGCGCTGAGGACGTGATAGCGTGGAACCAGAGAACAGAACTGCAGCTATATGTAGACCAGAAGGGATTTACTCACCTCATACATCAACAGAGCCTTATGGATATCCTCCTTTTTACTGATCTTACTCAAAACCACTCCCAATACGATGCCGTCTTCGGCGGCCTGAGCGGCACCTTGCGCCAAATGTGGCAAAGTTGGATGACAAGCATCTCCGGCCAAACATGCGTTCCCTTCCACCCACGTCTTGAGAGGAAGATGAACTCGGAGTCGCCATTCGAGCACTTGACCCTCAGGAACAAGTGCGAGAAGCTTTTGAACTCGAGGACAGAAAGTCTTGAATGTATCGAGAAGGTCTTCTTTGGAGCCAGAAGCTGAAGTCCAGGTCGAGGAAGGCTCCGCGGAAAAGTGGGTGTCCGGATGGGCGGTGGACATGTTAAAGATCTCATTGTTGGAGATGGGGTAGGACTGGATCCCAGAGTGAAATATAATCAGTGCGTGATGAGCAGACTCTGGTAGTCTCTGACTTTAGCGGACACTCACGATGATGTGCCTCTTCTCACCAATCCAACGATGAGTCGTTTTGCCATCAAGAAGTGCCAAGAGCTCGGGATCATGCTTGACCTGATCTCTTGTGAGCAAAATCCGGTATGCAGCCTGACCGGTATCTTTGACTGTGCGTGAGAACAATGAAGCGAAGATGACAGAAGCCTGATTCAGCCAACAAAAAGACTTGCTGGCTTTAAGGAAGGATCTTTTGTTACTCACCGTGATCATCCTCTCCGTGAAGCTTCAACATGTCCCTTCTGGCCACGCTGCGAATTCCGTCTGCACCAATGACTACATCGGCCTCGAACCAAACTTGCTCTTTCTCCACATTCTTGCTGTCCCTATGTTCAATACCGTGTCCCGCAGCATCTTTGCTCGCAGCCCTTCGGATCAGGAACCTTGTTCTGTCGCCGGGAGCTTTCCCATACTGTACCTGTTCCACAGTGTGGCCAAGTCTAAACTTGATTGCATCGGGGTAGTCGTGGCAGCGATCGACGATTGATTTTTGGAGGTCCGAGCGATGTACAACCAGGAAAGGTGTGTCGTGTTCCTTTTGGATGTAGCCAAGGTCCACCTCAGTCAAGGTCTCGTCGTTCTCTGACTCTGCAATCCATAAAAAAGAATGACTTCTCCATCTTCAGCTTGTGACCGACATTACAGAGAGGAAGGATGGCGAGACATTGTGAGTGATGAGAAGAGAACAGATTATCCACTAACCGAGCACCTTGTAGCCTTCCAGGGCGACCGCCTTCTTCGCAACATCATCAAATGCATCCAACCTTCTTAACACTCTCGCCAGATTGGGAGTGACATTGATACCGGCCCCGACTTCACCGAGTGCTCGAGCAGACTCGTAGATGGTGATATCCTTGAACCCTTTCCGAGCCAAAGCGAGGGCAGTAATGGTCCCAGCCACGCCTGATCCGAGGATGGCGATCGAAAGAGATGAGGCTAGAGGTGCAGCCGGGCTAGCCGCGGTGAAATACGCTGTGGGATCTTCGTCGGAGTTGGCCATGATGATTTGAATGTATGATAAAGCGTACTCGGGATCAGACTGGCAGATGCCGTAGACTTTGCAAATTACATTCTGGAAAGCTTTAGGTCTTCCTTATATATCGTGCCCTGCCTCATATTGAACAGCAAGCTAGTATTGGAAGAACGTTTTACATAGTGCCGTGCGTGCCGGTTTCGGCATGTAGATACTTGCTTGTACAGTCGGATTTTATTGCTTTGTTCGGTTCCTTTTCACTCTTTTGCCGGGGCTCCATTGGTAGTCTCGGCTCAACTCGGCATCGACACCTCAGCTCGGATCTTGAACGAGGAATGGAAATCTCCTATGTTCTGTCTTTGAGCCCCTCCAATCTGTATTTTTTGGTTGTCAAAAGTGACCCATTTCATTACAAGGTATTGAATTGCGGGGCCTAGAGGTCCAGAAGAATGGTTCGGGAAACCGGCTCAATCCCGAGCCGCCTGAGCTGCCGCTCGGCCAGGTACGCCTCGGCAAGCGCGGCAAAGGGTTTCACGTGCCGGCCGATGCTCGCCGATGCTAACACGACAACCCACTATCCTCCAGCATTTCTGGTTTCTGACCTCGTGTCTCTTGATACGACCACAGCAATGTCAGCTACAGGACCAGCTCCATATGAGAACACTTTGCTATCCTTTCATTATATGTATGTACGGCATAAAAGTTCGTGGCGATCGTGAGTGAAATACCTGGTACAGGAGGGGGAGGGAGAGGAGGAGGAGGTCGAGATGGAAATTGACTAGCCCAGGGCCGGAACATGGTGGCCGCACTCGGAGCAGCCAGCCGAACGAACGGGCAAAGTCTCTTTCGCCATGAATCAATTGCCTCGCTGCTCCACTGACCCTGGATTCCGGATGCGCTGGTCAGCTGTTTCCCAACCACTTGCATCGATCCAACTTGGATTTTGAGGTCGACAGAGCATATGAATAAAGTTCCGCAGGTGTGAATTGTAAGAGAATGGGTTCAAAGTCACATCCTCTGGGTTAACAGACTTGGCCGTATTATGTCGAAGTCGTTCAATAGTGGTCGCATTGATGAACATGAGGTAGAAATGGTAGCCGAGCAGTGCAGATACCGGTCCGAGGAGGATGAGGCCCAGAATGAAGTTAACGGCGCTCTCAGGTGACTTCCCGAGAGCTTGAGCAAACGTGAGGCCTTCACGATGGCAGAGCAGGGCGTAATGAAGAGCGGCAAACACGACAGAGTAGACGAGGCAAATCACGGCCGACGCTAAGAAGGTGATGAAACTCGTGTAGTTTCGTTTGCCGATGCAGTTATGCAGGTATGTACAATGATGATCGATTCCCTCGACACAGTTCCCGCATAATCGACAGTGACTGCTTCTGGGCGCTCGGTAGGTTTTGCATGTTTCACAGTATTTGGCACTGACTGTGCCCCGGCGGACCCGGATCTCCCTGGATAGAGGTATGAGAGATCCCGTCGAGTCGGCATAGCCGACAGAAGGCACCGGATCGAGGCCTCTGGGAAGAATACCTGTGCCGTGAGAAAGAAAACAGGCAATGAGCCGCAAGCCTCCGAAGTAAGTTCGAAAAAAAGGTCAAACTGCGAGACCTACCTGGATCTCTCAGAGCAGTAGCCATCATTGCTCCGAAGCAAACTCCCAAGATGTACCCAAATATGATCACGGCCGCTTTACCCCCCGCACCCGCACCACCCCCACCTAGGCCATCCCTCCAAACCCAAACCCCGGTGGTTCCGATCCACAATCCTCCCAGTCCAAGGAGTAGGATGATACTTCCCAAAAAGGGCAGGATGTTATCACCACCGGACAGAAGCCGACCTTGGCAGAAGTAGGTCGTGTCTTGCAGTTGATAGTTGCGATACGTCTTGTATCGCCTTGCTCGAACCGGCTTCTTGAAGTCATGGTAGACATCGCTGAATGATCGACTCAATGGCTCCATTGGATAACCGTCGTTGGACTCGTTTGTCGCAGGAGATCTATCCTTGTACGCCGGTCCACCTTTGAACGCCCAGTTTCCATCGATGGGTGGTCTTGCTGTCTTGGGGGACATAGGAGTGTAGGTGGACCTCTCGCGATACAGTTCGTTTTCTCCGCCGATGGTCGAAACCGTTGGTGCAAAAAGGAGCGGATCGTCCATACTTGTTTCCTTTCTGGTAGAAGCATTCCTAAGATTTGTAAAATCGGATGCTCGATGACCGGCGGCCCTCGAGTCAGCAGACGAAGATGTACCTGATGATTGAAGGACAAAGGAAGGCAGATGACCTTGAGGATCAGGATTCTGATACGGAATACCGGTTTGATTGTGGCCTTGCTCTGTGCTAGGGGCTGATCGTCCAGGACAGATAGAGGTTACAGATGCTCGACGAGGATCGGAGCCGAGAGGGTCAACGGCGGGCGTGGAGTATGAATTGTCGTCCGAAAGAGGCGGGAATTGAGGTTTCGATCTCGGTGTCATGCCAGGAACATAGTAGTCAGAGACTGGCTCTCCCACTATTGAAGACGTATTGTTGGTTGAGATTCTAAAATGACTCTCCTCGGGAGACTGAAGGCCTTCTTGTGATATGGCAGACGTCGACCGGTTTACTGCCGAAGCCGGCCCAGAGTCAGACCGACGGATATCCTCGTCAGTGACGGTGCATCCTCCTGGAGAATTCGCTTTCCATTTCGATCCAACCGATACTCCATCTGGGGAATTAGGCCGAGCCTGCGACCTTGTCTGCTGTTGGAGCGACCATCCTTTCGCAGTTCCTCCTTCGCCTCTTCCTGATTCTGATCGATGTTGCGAAGCAAAAGCAGCTGCTCGAGGTGATTGAGGAGTCAGGAATGCAGAAGGAAAGAAGGAATTCAGATTTGTATGGGGTCGGGGGGAAGATGTGTAGGCTGGAAATGGATGAGTCAGAGGGAGAGGAGATAACGGGGGAGATGCGTCCTGCCCTGTCGGCCGGCTTCCATTTGGTTGTATGTACTACAACACAATACGATCGTTAGAACATGACTCTGAAGGAGGGAGCATGGATGAAAGATACTCACTGGCTCCATCGAATATATCGTATCAGCAAGCATGTCCTGAGAGAGCTCGAACCCTCTCTGGTCAGCGAGAGAACATTATCGATCGGTGCAAATGTCGCAACAGAAAATTAACTGAGTAGTGTTCCTACAGTTGTTTCACATTTAGTATAATTGCCTCCCCGCCGGACCAGGTGGAAGGCTGGATCGACTTTGGTTCTGCCGACATATATCTGATAAGATTCTGAGGTGAATGATGATGTCGATAATGGGGACATGTGGATGGATGGCGATCTGGGTTTGCGATTCGCGGCGAAACGGGGCCCTAGAATATCAATCCCTCACCTTGTGATCCCCGTCCTCCGTTTCTGATCCGCGTCTCCATGTTTCTACTTTTTAAGGCACCGTTGTGATTGATTACGATATAATCTCGTCATGTTTTTCAGTTCGTTAAGTTGTCATGAGGATCATGGCGTAATTCCACAATTGATGCTCATTCCTGGAAAGCCTAAAAATCGAAAAACCATTCTTGAGTGACGACCCGAGAAATCTCACTCATAAGACAAAATACACCGGCTGAAATCTTGTGAAATCTTCGTGAAAGGAGAACCTGTGCTAATCAGCAAAGTGTTACCCCTCTATCTGATCTTAGAGAATGGGTCCAAAGCGCTGTCCCCTTTTCCCGTTGATGATCCTACAATGCCATCCTTGTCAGGACTAGTCAGATTCCCACCGCCGGTCTTGGGCTGCTGGAAAGCATTCCAGAATCGGAGCGTTTCATCGCCTGAACCGGTAACGATGGTCTGACCATCGGGACTCATGGCGAGGAAGAGAACTCGGTAGGTATGACCTACCAAAGTGGCGACAGGTGCCATGGTCGGGTAGCGCCAGATACATATCTGATTCGAGACGAGGCCTCCTGAGTAACCATGAGTCGAAACGATCTCGTTCGAGTTTTTCGACCACATGAGGTTACAGACCTGGGGATCACAAGGACGAAAGATAAACATAAGGGTCAGCCTAAGATGGTCAGTCAACGTCCGGCTGAAAAAAACTCACCTGGGATCCAGTGTCCCATTCACTCAACATCGTCCCCGTTAGCCCGTTCCAATATCGGATCTTCCTGTCCGCCGTTCCACCGCCGCTTGCCAACAAGCCTCTCTGATGTGGACTCCAGGCGATAGCTTTGACGGCAGCGCAGTGTTCCGAGAATCGGTAGAGTGGAAGGTCATTCGTTTTCTCCCAGAGGAACAGTTTATTGTCATTGCCGCCTGAAGCGAGTTGGTTCGTATCGAGATTCCATTTGAGGCCGCAAACTTCCTGTCCGTGTCCCTTGAGAGTGCGAATGAAATGATCGGGGACTCGGACATCTCGATGGAGGATGGTTCGATCTCGAGATCCTGTAGAGAGAAGGGAGTCGTTCCAGGCTAAAGCGCCGACGCGACCGGTGTGTCCGTTCATTGTTCGAATTTTCTTGCATTTTTCCGCATCCCAGATCTCAACCTTGCCCTTATTGGTTCCAACGGCGAGTACGCTGCCTCGATTCGTCCAATCCAGACCGGTCACGACGTCGCCATCCCCTGGCATATCTGCAGACATGTTGCAGAGTTGAGTCACCTTGCCGCTATGTCCATTCCAAAGGTAGATCGAGGGCGACAGCCCGACGGCCAGCATGTTGCTGGAGGACCACGAAACGAGATTGAGATAGAAGTCATCTTGGAGATCAGGGGCATCGAGGACCTTGAATGGTGTTTTGCTCATCCACCTGGTCTGCCTCCTCGGACTCAGCAAAAGTCTTTGACTGTCCTTTCCGATCGGACTCAAACTATACTTTTCCGACAGCATGTCGTCGAAACCAGCACCAACTCCAGTTCCGTTACCCTTACCTAGACCGAAATTGCCAGGCGAAACAGCTAGGGTTTTGGAGCTGGGACTGGATGGTCGGGTATGACTCGGTGAAGCATAACTGAACATCTTCTTTCTCAATGGGGTGGAAGGGGTTGTGCTGACACCGCCTGGGCTTCGAATACCCGCTCGAGATGCGGATGAGGTTCTGGTGGAGTCGGAGAGACCGTTACTGACGGTGGCAAAGGCTCCGATAGAAGTTGTAGATGGCGCGCTCGAAATATGATTGGGCAAAGGAGGAAGAGCATTGACGCCGGTTCCAGAAGTGCCGGCTGGGTGATGATTATGATGCACCGGAACGGGAGGTGGCTCTGTGGTAGATTGAGATGAGTAAGCTATGGCTGAGGAAGATGGGTTCGATGAGATATGCCCGAAGAGCTCGGACTTGAGAAGTTGACCGTAGGCCTGGTTGGCTTCGTCCTTTAGCGTATCGACCTCCCCTCCTACTACATTTGTCCTTCTCCTCATTTTTTCCAATTCGGCTCGCCTGGAAGCCTCAGCTGTAGCTGATCCTAACCCGTCCAAGCCTAGTTCGATGCCGTCCGACACGAGTTGATAAGTCGCAGCCAAATCGCTCCCATCCCTTTGTGGAATAAATCGATCGCCGTATTGTTGGTGTTGTCTTTTGTTCCGCAATCCCATTTTACCTGCTGGAATAGGCAATCCGAGAGACGTTGAGCTGCTTGACCTTTCTGTCGCTTTGACATACCCCGCATCGAATCTATTATTGGTACCGTGAGTATTCCTCGATCGCTTGTTGACCAGCCCTGCCATCATGTCATCTCCAGCAGCAGCGCCACTATCATCACTCCTCGGTGCATTATTTTCGTTCCTCGCATACGAGCCCTTGATCCTTTTAATCTCGTCCTCTTCCATGAGATCATCATCCTTCGAAGAGTTTGGCTTTGACGCTGGGACGCGATTCGCAGATCCAAATCCATCAGGTAGATTGATACCGTCCACCACCAACGGAGGTTGACTATATCCTGAAGAGGAGGCTGGATTCGTCACCGATGCCGGGGATGAAGACGAGGATGATCCTAGAGCCGGGCCCTCTTTCTGAGTAGATCGTCGCTTCCGACTCCTACTGACTGGATTCGCCGGTGGGATCACATTCGATCGAGCAGTCGCCGAGTCTCGCATTTCGAGATCTCCATCTGCGTCTTGATGCGTTAAAGATGATGGACCTCGGGCGCCCACGTAAACGGTAGATCCAGGTGACTCCGCTTGGTATGCGCTCATAAGGCGGGTCGTCCGTCGAGTTGATCGAGTTGTCATGCTGAAGGCGTTCACGTGCGTGTGGGCGGTGGAAGGACCGACGACAGGAGAGGTTGTTCGGGTCGGGGGTCGTGTTGGAGTCCTATCACCATCCGCGGTACCGTGTGAGCCTGAATTCGTTCCGCTGGAGCTTGTGGACGTTCTCGGCGTCCTCAGCTTGTTGTTTGCCGTCCCATTGGAGGTCGAAGCTCGTCGAGCGGACCTTTGACTGGTGGCGGACATGTTGGTGCCAGTCGAAGCGTTTGAAATCGCCGAGACCGGCTTCCCAGACGAGGTGACAGTCGTCGTGGAGGCAGCCGAGGGGTTTGAAGAGATCCCGTTAAGTTTGTGGATTGTTTCCTCGGCCGTGAGGCCAATAGTAGATGATCCCGCACCGCCCAATCGACGGCTTGACTTTCTCACCACTGCCGCACCCGAGGCACTCTGGTCGCCAGAGATATCCTCACGAGTAGAAAAAGGAGATTGAGGGAGGAGAATTGAGGGAGAGAGCGGAGGGTTGAGCATATGAATTGGGTTGGTACTAGTTGGGAGCACCAGTGTGGTAGGTTGGTGTGGTTTATGACGCCGCGTGGAAACAGCGGGTGGCATGATGAGGGGATGGAATTGACCCAACCTTGGGAAACCGAGAGAAGACGTCGTCAAGGAATGTCTGAAAAGGCAGTTGAAAGGGCCTCTCCTGAATGAAAGGATGTGCGGATGTTACGTGGTGTTGAATGCGGCTGTGGGCGGACCGGTATTGTCGGATGAGTCGGAGAACTTGAAGTCCAAAGGAGGCAGAGACAATGTCGATGTGAGCAGCGACGGTGTGTTATCAGCAGAAACGACTGATGCCTTTGTCCTTCTGTAAAGTCCCATCCAGTTTCCTAGGATGATTGTTCCTGAGACCAACCAAATAAGGATCGATATCCCCGATTCAAATTCGGTCTCGTTGGGACAGACCCCTCGTGAGACTACTGCCTGTCGGTGTATGTGCTCTGGCTAGACTTGGTAAGGTATGCTCACCATTGTCGAACTGATAGCCGTTGCCGATGAGGAGAGAAGGGCCCAATGTCGGTGAGTCGACCAAAGGCGGGGTCCGGTTTCGATGACCCGTATTAAGTATATGGGGATGAGGTCAGCGTTGATGGTGATCTTTCAGCGGTTGTTTTCGATGTCGGCTTTTCCGTGATCCTGGTGTGTTGACTTCACCGGAAAAGGAGGGCCTCGTTGGAGGTGTCGAGGTGTCGGTGTTGGAGAGAATAAACGGGGATGACTAATTTGACATCCCAAGGGGATGAGATCAACGATGATGACGCTACCATAGCCCAATTTGAGTCCTTGCTTTGGTCATTGTCTCGGACGGTTAATTGCCGTCCCGATCAAGATTATTATTGTTGTTGCCCTTTCGTCGCCGCGTTTGCGCCGCCCTCGTCGCCCTACTTTGAGGGTTCTTGGAGGAGGGGGGGGGGGGGGGATTCCAAGCCGCGCCAGAAATTACCTTGGCAGCTCCTCCGTCCGTGTCTTGCTTTCGTTCACAGGGGAGAAGGGGGACGACGCAATAATGGGGTTTGTTTACACGCCAAAACAGATATGTTAAAGTCAAAGCAGAACCTGGATTGGGTTACATATCGGTATCACAACATCCCACATACATAGTACTGAGGGGAGTATATCATACAATTGTCATATATCCGGTCAAGCAGGTCAAGGTGAATTGCCTCTTTGAGTAATTAATCCCCAGATCAGGAATACGAACCTCCTCGAGGGCCATTTTCAAGCGAAACAAGGAAGATCGTCCTTGCTTCGAACGTTCTATGCCCCATAACAGACGTTGGTCTGATGATTTGTCAATGGTCAGTGACGCGGCAGCTTGCATGTATGTCTCCACAAACGTAGCAATACTTTCAACAGTTGCAGAGGCAATGATCATTCCAGATCGTCTGGGATGGGGTAGCTAACCTCAAAGTCGTCGTTAGTTCCCAAAAGAAGTCTCATTTATGAGCATCATCATCTCTTAGTCGTCATGTAAAATTACAACATCGTTTATCGTGAGAGAGTAAATCTGTCTTGTATTGGCCAATTATCAGGCAGCTCGCATCGAGTTTCCCGCGCCGAGGCGCCCCATTTCTCTTTTGGGTTGTATGCGTGGAAGATCAACTTCTCGGGCCGGAGAATAGTAGAAATTGGGTGTCGCGTATTGCACCTGCTGTAAGTGTGTCCATTATCAGGCAACTTGCTGAGGCATCCAACTCCTAGTCCCTATGAGACACCGATCGATTGCCTTGATATTCTCCACCGAGTTTGTTCCTCCGCCGCCCCCTCCTTTATATCGAAGGGTGCCGCTTTCGATATTCTGTGAGAGGGACTTGTGCAGCTTAGCTATGACTTAGATAGCTGGGCTGGAGATCGTACGCTCCTGAACCTCGGCTTCAACCTCAATGCTATGTATACTCTTCCATATCTTCGTCTTCTTCGTCTTCCTCGACTTCTTCCACTTCCTCTTCTCCTAGCCTCATTCCCCAATCGAATCCCTCCTTCAGATCCCCTAGTACAGTTTTCGCTCGTCTCAGCTTTCTCTTTCTCCCCTTCAAGACCTCTCGTAAGCCATTATACAACGCCTCCTGGTCATCGCCTTCAAGAAGATCGATTTCGTCGGCCGTATAGGACCACCAATCCTTTATCCCGGCAGCTGGTCTGGATGCTGTCCGTTCTGCGTCCTTTCCGAAGGAATTCAGAAGCTCCGTCTTCTGCTCTTCATACTCGGGATGCGCATATGTTTTCAGTAACGTCTTGTGGGGGTTGTATTCCGGGGCTAAAGGTGGTTGATCTGGAGCGATTGGAGGTGGAGGATGAGAAATTGGTGGTCGCGAGGCATGTATGAAAGTGTGCGCGAAAGGACTGCGGTGATTCGTGGATCGGGAGGATGACAATGGGTCGGAGAGGTGCTCGGAGAGCTCATCGACTTGGCGGAGAACAGATTCGTACTGTTCGAGTATTTGGGGCCTGGAGAACAAGAATGAGGAAAATGAGACGAGAGTTAGTGTGACGCAATCCCCTGCCTCAAAAAGTATCCCCTCGACTGACCAAGTAAATAAGCTGGCTCGATTTTTGTTCCCTAGTGGGTCTACTTGTATGCTTTGTAGTAGGCCTCCTACAGTGTCGCGTGTTCGATCAGACTTGGTAGCAAGCATTCGCAATGCCGAGACCGTTGCGGGTGGAAGCGCAGCGATTCCCGGGTCGGATGGAATGAGAGCCGTAGTTGTCATCTGGGATAAGTCCGCGGTGCCGGCTGATGGTCCGGCGTTTCGTGTTTCTCCGGCCATGGCGAGAGGACTAAGTAGGGTCGGAGGACTAAGTAGGGTCGGAGCTGCCTTCGAGGGTTCAATCGCGGAGGTATGCCTGACTTCGTGCACTTCTTGCTTAATAGATTCGACGCCAACCCATTGCAAAAGACTTCCAATTATAAGACAATGACCACTGCGAAAGGACTTTCCCCTCAACCCTTTCCGAGCATCAGCCTTGGGAACGTGACATAGTTAGTAGTCGATATGAGGCTGTCCATTGATCTCCTCGACGGACAATCCTCCACTCGATGATTAATGACGGGGTCGCGTACTGATCATGTTCGGACAGATGAACCGTCACGTGACATAAAAGTCACTGATCTCATCATCTCCCTCCACTATTCCCTTGACATTCAATCTTCGCCGACGAGCAATTTGAAGCGATTCTTCGCGACTTGGTCCGGTGGTTTCTTGGCATCAACAAATCAGCTATTCAACGTTTTCAATCTACCACCTAACAAACCGACGCAATAAGTACTCCTCGCTGTGCTGGCCCCTAGTAAAATCTCTACAACGGACGCGTCTTGATCTATTCCATATCCGTCGGTATATCGGTCTGTCTAAGAATAAAATATAAATAAACGCGTGGAAAAGGCTTTCAACTACACAGCTATTTCAATTTTCATTCAGCTGAACCAGGTCTACCTTCGATCAACTCCACCAGCTAAAAGCACGAGCATACATCGTGACGTGCAAGCGGACAACACCGTCAGCCCACCATGACCACTCATCATCCCCGTCAATTTCCGGTCATCCTCATTACCGGTAAGTTTCTTGTGTCTATGCCCGTCTTCACAGTCGTTCGTGTGTCTCCTTGTCTCTAAATCGAGTGTTTCTGACCGCTGTTCCTTATGGATCTGATTTCACAGGAACCCCCGGAACTGGCAAGACCACACATGCCCAAATGTTGGCTTCAACGTCAGCTTTCCCCTTCAAACACATCAACGTCAGCGAGCTTGTCACCGAGAAGGGATTCCATGAAGGTTTAGACGAGGAATGGAATTCATATACACTTGATGAAGATAGGGTGAGAACATCCGTATCTTGGAATGTGTACTCACATCTGATCATCTAACATATATCCTCGATCACCCTCCCTTCAGCTGCTGGATTACTTAGAAACAATCATCAATCCCGAAGATGCGCCGGCAGAGACAGGGTTCATAATAGACCATCATTCACCAAGTCTTTACCCTGAACGATGGATCGATTTGGCCGTGTGTTTCACCTGTGAAAATGAGGTTCTTTATAAACGATTGGAGTCCAGGTGAGTCGGTTTCTTTGTCTCAAGCTGGGTTTACCTGGTCCCCCTTCTCTGCTTCATCTGCTACGACCACCTACAATCGTATATGCGATATTTTCCTCGAAATACATGCTGATCCCTCCCCTTTCATCGATTCATCATCACACCATACCTATCTATCGTTTTCAGAGGCTACGCGGAGAATAAGATCCAAGAGAACACGTCAGCTGAGATCCTTCAGGTCGTTCTCAACGAGACTCAAGAGTCCTATGCACCCGAGATTGTTGTACAGCTCGCAAGTAACGGCGAACTTGATGGCGAGATGGACGATAATGTGAATCGAATAGAAGCATGGATTAAATCCTGGAAAGAGAATGGGGGAGGGGAGGCTCATCCTGTAGGAAGAAGACCGGAAGCAGACGGGGATGGAGAATCGGAGTAGTCACGGAGCGGCCTGCATTGGTAGTCTCGTGAGATTGTACATATACATGTCATCTCAGGATAGATGAAGTTACGTTACGAATCAAGACAAAACCATGCTCTTGCTGCGTTTGACACAAGAGTTAAGTCGACTCAGCTCGAAGGCGTGCGGGCACCCGAAAGAGCCGATGTGCCGATCTTACCGGGGATAGGTCACACATTCTTGGATATAAAGCGACTTTGAAACCTTGCAACGAAACAGAAGCCTCATCAAGTGAAGCAGATGTCCGGCTCTCATTAGAGGTTCTTCACATCTCCTTCTACCCCTTTCTTCACATCGTCCACTCGCAATCGGTCCGATTGATCTACTGATGTCCCGCTTGTCCTGGGCGCCATGGCTTTGTTGGCCCCCCCCCCTCCCCCCGGGGTTCGTTCTTCGGGGGACGCGATCACGTGACCATGTCCACAATCCCGGCGGCCGACTCTCCCCTTTCCTCATCAGGCAAACGGCGCGACATCAGGATGGGACAAAAAGGGTGAAACTAATGTTGTTGGAGGCATGATCGACATTCTTATCTGAAAGCCAACGGCAGTACATCATCAATTCAAAACTTTGACGACACTCCGCTTTCCTTCCCGAGGACAGAATTCGATCACCTTCACATCGATATCTAGCTCAATCATGTCCAACATTCCGCCTCGCAAAAAGTTTAAACTATCTTCCTCCGCGACTCCGTTGCCTACGACCGGGGGAAGCAAGAGTAGTCGAGATGCCTCGCCTGCACAACCGGTCTCCCGATCTGATAAGGCAAATTCTAAGGATTTATTAGGGTCTCATAAGGATCTACAGGTAACAGGTGCAGTAATCGATGCTTATCGGCCGCTGCCGAATGTGTATAAGGTGAGAACTTCGGACAAATGTGCCCGCGAAAATGAAAAGCCGCGATTTATAGAAGGCATATAAGGCTAATTCCCTCCTTAACCTTTCTTATTCTCCATGGCTCTCCAGAAACCCTTGCTCCGGTTCACGACCGACTCCTCCTCTACTCCCGGCACCCCTGTCGACCCACCAACCGCTGCAATCCTCCTCGGGCTAGCACCTGTTGCCTATTCCTCCCGACTATCGAACAGAACCATCCTACTAGCTGCGCAACCTTCGCCAGAACCAGGGACGCGTGCGTATACCGAATGGCTGGAAGCCCAAGAAAGTGCCCGTAGAGGGAAGAAGACAAGTAGGATGAAGGTGGTCTCAAAGGGTGGAGAAGGGGTGTGGGAAGTGGCCAAGGGTGGTGACGGTATTGGCAGAGTCGGTTTCGGATGGGAGAAGGAAGGGAAGAAGGTGGAGGAGGTGGTGGTTGTGAAGACAATGAAGAAACAGGAAGCGACAGGGTCGAACGGTGCGGGAAAAGGAAAGCGGCGGAAGGAAAAGACGTTCGCTAAGAAGAAACAAAAACCTGCTGCTCTACTTGCTGGATCAGTCATTTCGTGAGTGGCTTCTCTTCTGAAGCGGGTTCTCAAGACCAAAATCGCTGACGCCGCTTCCACCATCACATATTTCCAGCTACAAGCAGCTCCTTCCTCTGCATTACCTTCATCTCTCCTACCTCTCCGAGCTCCTTTCGCTCCCAAATTACAAACCCCTCGACCCTTCTCCCACTTCTTCCTCAACCACTCCTTCATCTTCCCGTCTTCCTAATGGCCTCGGCACCGAGTCTCTCTTGTCCAAAATGGTCAAAGCCGATTTCACTGGTTCTCTCATGCGCGTCAAAAGCGCCAAGAACGATTGCTTGATCGGGATCGAAGGTCTGGTGGTCCAAGAAACAGCAGAAACAATCAAGCTCGTGACAGAAAAGGACGTCGTGAAAGTTATTCCGAAAGCGAATTCGTTGTTCACAATGGTGTTTCCGGCATATGCGTTGACTTCGATTCCTCATGCTCCTGGGATGAGGTGGTATGCTGAAGCAACGAGTGCCGGCGGACCAACAGATATCGACGTTTACGCGACAGATCCTTTCTCCTCCACTGAATCAGCACTGCTCTCACCCGATTACAGCGGACCTGCCGCGGAGTCCGACGCCCAGTTCGAGTTCGATAGCTCAGCGCCGCATGCTGCTTTCCTCGCTGCACTCGAACGGGTACCTCACATCGAGCTGGATATCTTAGGTACAGCCATCTGTACAAGGGCCGCTGACAGGGCCGGGAAGAGGTTCAAGTACTCGGTCGGAGGAAGTGGATGGGCAGATGATTGGTTACCAGATTCGCTCATCGTTTAAATATCGCCAAAAGCGGTTGAGGGTAGCGGGCCAGCTCTTTGGACGACATGTAGACGTCCGTACGGGATTCATGAAAGATGTCTTTACCTCCAGTACTTGAAAACAGGGCAGTACTCAATGAGACGTGGATTGGGGACGACAAGGTTGCGAGAACGTATTTGGACGCGGAGGCAGAAGAAACGACATCGATCGTTGGCATGATGGCAATAAAAGGCATTCATGAACCCAACATATCGGGAAACGGGTTTAACAAATAATGTCATGAAGGGAGCGAAAACGAAAAGCGGCAAAAGGGTGGTACTAAGCAAGCACGCGCGGTGTTAAAAAGAGAACGCGAACAACATTTAAGCTCGCTCGCCTCGGAGTCGTCGAGCCAACTGGAGGTCCTTGGGCTGGATGGTAACTCGCTTGGCGTGGATAGCGGCCAAGTTGGTGTCCTCGAACAAGGAGACGAGGTAAGCCTCAGAGGCCTCCTGGAGGGCGAGGACGGCGGAGGACTGGAATCGCAAGTCAGTCTTGAAGTCCTGAGCGATCTCTCGGACCAATCGCTGGAAAGGAAGTCGTCGGATCAAAAGCTCGGTAGACTTCTGGTACTTTCGGATCTCTCGGAGAGCGACGGTACCGGGCCTGTATCGGTGGGGCTTCTTGACACCACCGGCGGCACCAGGGGCGACGGCGGACTTTCGGGCAGCCTGGAGGAGACGAGGAACCAAAGGATGAAGTAAACAGGGTCAGTGGATCTGCATCGATAGGGCGACGTGAACAAGACAAGAATGGGTTAACTCACCTTGGAAGCGAGCTGCTTTCGGGGAGCCTTGCCACCAGTGGACTTTCGAGCGGTTTGCTTGGTTCGGGCCATTGTGAAAGATGAAGAAGGTTGTTTGAGGTAAGAGTGGGTGATAGATGGGATGCGTTGAGGGGAGTTCTAACTGTTCGACACAACGAGGCCGAATTGACTGACCGATGACCTGATACTGGCTTGCTTTATATATTGCCTTCACTAGCAGTAGAACGTTCAGACGTGTTGTACGCGCCCACCAGCCCCCCAACCCCCAACTCCAAGGCTGTCGCGCCCCCGCCCTGGCTCCCCCCTTTGCCCATCGGCCCCTTGGACATGGGTAAACAAAACAAAAACAAAGCGCAAGCGAGGATAAGGGGACGGGATTTATTTGTCCAGATCAGATCAATCAGATCAGAATCAGTCCCGGAAATACTCAGCGCGTGCGCACCGCGGATAGTGAGGGGGAGAGGGGGCGACCAGAGTGGGGCTTGGTCACGTGCCTGTGCCTCCCAAATCCCGAAACTCCGCAAGGGCGGAACGGGGGCAGGGGGTGGCAGGCGTTCACGGAGCGTCGTCCGCGGATGGGGTTGTTTTCGGGACTTGGGCTATCAAGTCTTAAGTTGGAATTCAACGAAAGTAAGGAAACCCCATTGCGACCTCTCCAATGAGGTGTCATGATTGCTTCAATTGCTCACGATGCAATAACGCGTTCGTTTGACAGACGCGTCGAAATCCAATGGGAGGGGTTACCGTAAGGAAAACGCTTTTGAAACACCTTCCCGGTGTGAACGCCATCCAAGTTGATTGATTCTCGGGGGATCTATAGATCACTAAGACCTTTTCAACAAGGGAAAACAAAAGAAGTTACAGCTTAGGGTCTTTGGTTTCTATTTCCGCCACCCAATCGTTCTCGCTGCCATTGCTTCCCGCCGCTGTCGCCTCCCATCCTCTTGGTCAACCGAGCCCCTACCATCCACTCTGACCTCCCATTCTTCCGATATCCTCCCATTCCCGTTTCTTTTCCCAAACCACCTTGACTACTGATCCAAGATGCACGGCGACTCGGCTCTCAAACTCATCCAAGAGTCCCGGCGATCCATCGCCACAAACACACTCATGAAATACAATGATCCCACGATTCGGCACGTTTCCTTAGAGACCCGTCAACTCGGAGAATCCATCCTCGCTACAACCTCCGCAATGTCAGCTTCAGCCGATGCTCTCCGTCAAGATCGAGGCTTAGTCTGTGATCTCACTGTACGACATCTTTCTGCTCAAAGAAATAAACGATGCTTAATGGCTTACCATATGCAAAGAGTCGAAATGATGAAAGAGATGTACTGGGATGTCGGAGGAGCTTTAGCTCATCTTCTTGCGACTCCGACAAATCAATTCAATGGGTCGATTGATGCAGCTGGTCCCGGGGTATCTTCAGCAGGAGGTGGCGGAAATGGAGGTGTCGAGATGGTTGAAGATCTGAGATCTCGGCTTTCACCCCAAGAAGTCGACTTTTTGCGATCCTACAACGACCTCATCCTGGATTTCAAGTCCGATTTCCTGGACATTCCTCTCGATCTGGGGTCATCCATATCGAAGCCTCCACCACCGGCTGGAGACCTGTTCATCGATGTTCAGGTCATCAAAGAGTGTGGAAGCGTATACACCGAACACGGCGGACTTATCGAGTTCAGATTAGGCCAGAGATATATGGTCAGGAGAAGCGATGTAGAGAGGTTGATTGTTCAAGGGTTCTTGGAGGAAGTATAAACGATGAGCAACACAGCGAAAACTGCGCTCATCGGCAAAGGCGATCGCCGCCGCAGCCAAGGCGGGCCGTCGAACCGAGAATCGGATTCTCGTTCTCCTCGACCTTTTACATGCTTACAAGTTGAACGATGTCGATTTTTAGGATGGGCTGAGATGGGCTCGCCCGCCCAATATCGCCATCATGTATGCCGTGCTGCGACGGAGAAACGTGCCTGGATTAAAACTCGGACCGATCTGTGTCTCCCCATCCCCCCTTGCAGTCGCCTCCGTCTCCCAGAGCATACCTCCTCGAATCTCGGACGATGATGCTGCCTCGAGCGTCTATCCCTCCTGATCAGCGTGCCTTGGGGCGGTGCTTTAACTTTTGCCGGAATCTGGATCCGACGGTTTCCGCCGTCGCAAACTCACGTCCAGCATTCGGAAGTCTCAGGAAATCAGACCCTGATATTCGTTCTCAGCAAGTCCGTGCCTAATCGCAGGCTAGATTGACTTACGCCAAACGTTTACAGTCCGCGGCCCAGATCCTTCAATACTGCTCAAGCAATTCGAAGCCGCAGCGAGGTATGTTCCTCCTCGGCCAAAGGCTTCACACGATCATGAGAAACCAATTCCATGAGTAAACAGAGTGCTTGGTGTTGGTGTCCAGCACGAATTAAGTGTCAAGATGAGAACGCGGGTCGCGAAGACGATATCATACGTCGTGATGAATTATGCATGTAATGTAAATACAACTGGTCAATAATAGTACATCCCTTGCTTCTCAAGACAGGAAACGGCGGTTCATTATCAATCTACACTTTCTTCTTCTTGATAGCCACCTTGATCCCCAACGAGTTAGCCAGAGACTTCCTCTTGACTGCCCCTCCGATTGCTGCCTCTTTCCCTGTCCCTGTCCTTGCTACTGTTGACGTTTTTGATGGTCCCGCCGCCGAAGCCGAATGGAATGAAACTCCTTTGCTCGCCAAAAGCTCTGCGACCGTCGGTTCGCGATCTGTCGACCCAGATGGTGGTGGCTTGCGTTTGACGGTGATCGAAGTTGAAGAAGGCTCTGTTGTACCCGCCTCGGCATCTTTGAGTGTTCCTCCGACTTGTCCCTCTGCATCGTCGTCGCTATCCCCGTATGCTCCCAGGCCACCCACGACATTCCCTTCGCCATTTGCTGAGCATGATCCCGCCGGTCCTGGTGCAGCTACTTTGTAGAAATATTTCTTGACAATCTCATCTTCTTCTTCTTGCTGTTTGCGCCTGACCTCTGCCTGTGCTGCGGATTCGGCATGTTGAGCAGCAAGGATAGCTTCAGAATCGATTTCATTTCTCTGTATTCGAGCATTTCTTTGTCTCAGATCCGCAAGGTCGTCTTCATCTTCCATCTGACGCTTCGCATTTGCTTGTGACGCCTCCAACGCCTTCATCGGGTCTTCTGGGTCTGATTCTGCGCCCCCATCTGAGTCATCATCTGCAGCATTCGGCATTGCCGATGCTTTCTCCGTCGTCGGCTCGTAGTTCCTTGTCGCACCATGTTCGCAGATGTAATCTGCGTTCTTCGGGTCTGTTTTGAAAGTGATTTCGGCAGAACATCGCGTACACTTAATGTAGAATCGGAAAACCTTGATACCATAGTATTCTTCTCCAAGAGCTGTCTCCTTTTTCGCGTTGAACTTTTTACCCTTGTAGATGAACTCGCCGCAGGTCTTGCAACACATGGTGAACGGGGCCATCAGTCGTACAACTTGTTGGGCATCCTTCGCGATCTTCCGACGAGGGATCTTTGCAGGATCGAAGTCTGTGAATGAGAAATTAGATGAATGGGTTAGTATGGTCAATTGTGGGTCAAGTTCCGTGGCACTCTCTCAGTCAGATGTACCATGGGGACTTACCTGGCGGGAAGTACTTGTTCAACACTTTTCGTTCGGACATTGTGACGAAACTTGAAGTAGCTTTGTGGTTTTATCTATGCAGATTACTTGAATCGATGATTTCGAAGATTCCAAGGCGATCTCGTCTTATTCTGAACAACCAGCTTCAACTCTTTCTCAAGTATGATATAGACCGACGATGAGGTTGCATGATGACAATTTGACCAGCTTCCTAATCTGGTTTGCAGGTGGAGGCGGAATTCTGGGACAGGAGGGGTGGGGGGCGTCGCGTTAGGGGGGCACGACTTATTAAACCACGCCCCGCGGATGTCACGTTTACAATCGCTGGTTATGGGGTGGCGATTGACAAGGTAAGGAGACCTCGAAGCACAGCACAACCTGAGTGGGTGATGGACGAACTACTGTCTATAATATGAGATTGATCATTCCAGTCAACCAAGCTGGCCACTTCAGCCAGCCTACAACTAAAAAAAAAAACGCGTACAAGATCCAGAGACATCATGATTCATTTTTCGCAGGAACAGGCGGTCTAAATCCTTTTCAAAGGACACCCTTCCTTAGTGTTCTCTCTGAGTGGGTGCCTCACCCTTGGCAGCGGCGACCCAGTAAGCACCTCCGGGGAAGGCGTAGTCCTTCATCGACTGCTCGTACATCTCGATCGAGTAACCGATCTTCTCTCCCTGAGGTACGTTGTATCGACCCTCCTTGTTGATAGAGACGGGGTAGAGGAAGTGCTCGTGGAGGTGGTCGACAAACTCGAGGACGTTTCGGTCCATGTTACCTGAGACGCAAATGTAGTCAATGACGGAGAGGTGAATGACGTACTCGCACAAGCCAACACCACCGGCGTGGGGGCATACGGGAACGCCGAACTTGGCGGACATGAGGAGGACGGCGAGGACCTCAGAGACACCGGCGAGTCGACAAGAGTCGATTTGGCAGACGTCGATGGCGTCAGCTTGGAGGAGCTGCTTGAAGACCATTCGGTTGTGAGCGTGTTCACCGGTGGCAACACCAATTCCGTGAGGCTTGAGAGCCTTTCGGATGGCGGCGTGACCGAGGATATCATCAGGAGCAGTCGGTTCCTCGATGAACCACGGCTTGAGCGGCTTGAGCTTCTGCATGTACTCGACAGCCTCTGAGACGTCCCAAACCTGGTTGGCGTCAACCATCAACACACAACCGGTCGGTCCGGCGTTCTTGCCCTCGATCGTCTTGGGGTCAATGTTCTTTCGGTCCTCTCGGATGTTCTTGGGGTCGTCGATGATCGATCGGATGAGGAGACCTCGTCGGAGATCATCCTCAGGGTCAGCACCGACCTTGAGCTTGAAGTGGTTGAAGCCCTGGTCAAGCGAAGACTTGGTAAGACGAGCGATCTTCTCATCCGAGTAACCTGTTAGGCAGGAAAAAAAGGGGACAGATGATCAGCAGCTAGCAATGAGGGAGAGACTGGATGTTGCTCGCGCTGTAATGTAAAAAGAAAGAAAACTCACCGAGCCATCCGACACTGGTAGTGTAAGCCGGGTATCCTCTCTTGATAACCTCTTCCTCTCGCGCCTTCTTACCCGCTTCATTCTTCTTCAAGAGCGCCAATGCCTCTTCCTTGGTAATAGCATCTGTGATGTACTTGAAAGAGACGGTGCTGACGAATTCTTCAGGGGTCATGTCGACCAACAACTTCCACAAGGGCTTTCCTCGGGCTTTCGCGTACATGTCCCAGATGGCGTTTGCGATCGCAGCAGTCGCGAGGTGGATCACACCCTTAGACGGGCCAAGCCATTCGAGTTGGGGGTCGGCGACAACTGTGGCAGGCAAGAGCAAGAATACCAGACATCGTTAGAGATTGGCACGTGCCTTTAATTTCCAGGCGGTAGGAGAGCAAGGGTTGCTACTCACGGAAATCAAAGGTTTCTCCCATGTTGGCGAAGAGGTCCTCAACATATTTACCGACCACACGCTGGGCGGCAACCTTGATAGCGTAGCAGACAATATCGTTACCTCGACCGATGGCTGTCATCATGAAGAAATCCTTATTGTCAGCCACCTCTGGAATGGAAGAACAAGCGCGGAAGAAGAAAAGTACGAGAACAGAACTCACTGAAGGTCATACCCTGACCCTGGAGGTCGGAGTCAGTCTTGATGACGATGTAAGCAGCCGAGTAGTCACATTCCTTGTTCCTGCGGAGCGTTACCTGATTGTCAACACCAAGACTCTGTGTACATTCTGGCTAGACGTTCAGAAAGACTCACTTGGCATCGGTTCCGTCACCAGTAACGTTCTGAGAAGACGAACAATGAGATTTCAAGTGTCCAACGGAAGGGTTCAAGCGTAAGTTCAGGTGGATGATGATTACTACTCTGTGGAAGACTTACGGTGGGGAAACGGATGTCTGAGAAGAACAAAGAAAGGAAGAAGTTAGCGGCCTGGTCATCATACGAAGCAGAGAACGGTTGAGACTAGGGCGAAAAAGGAAGCTCACCATGGACTTCAAAGTCGATAATCTTGGGTCCGGACATTGTGTGATATTTGCAGGTGTATAATTGGTCTGAAAGAGAGTGAGGTATCAGGGGTCAGTCGTTCTGCCGTTGCTGTTGGGTTGAGATTGGTCGCTTACTTTATCACGATGCTGTTATTATATATGCGGTAAATGCGAATGAAGGAGTGTTTTGTTAAGGTAGTTTGTGTGAATGGTCGACACTGACAGCAAATACGGAAGAGTTGATGCTATATAAAGGGCTTCTTGTTAGTGGCAGGTTTGTCCACGACAGAGAGGATTCAAGCAATGTATGGATCCCAGCAAGACTGGAACGGGACTAGTCTAGGAAGCTGTGGTCGGTTAGAGCTGCAATGCGCTGGTGGTCGCAACCTTAAACCCCCCCCCCCCCC